>JBBPQU010000179.1:0-32455 GCA_038092655.1 Boletus sensibilis | reverse complement strand
CACGCATGCCGCCGTAGATGCCTTAGAGCAGCATCGACCTCTTTGAACCACACTGGTGTCCACATTGAATCCTGACTTGACAGATGGTCTATTGACCGTATACATACATTGCTTTGCTGATCTATTTACCCAGGACAGTCTGTTGTACTTGACTTAATTTACCTAGATCTGGCAGCTCTTTTGAATATTGCAACCATTCTTGGTGTTACCTTTCGTCCATCGTAGACGGCGCTACTTGTTCATTCTGAACTCGCCATCGCTGGCAAGACATCATTTATATAAGCGTCGTGGAAGCAATACGAACAAGTTGATTACCTTCTCTCGTTTCAGATTTGTGCAACAAAGGAGTTCCGAGCGGCGAGCTCTTTTGTTAGATCTGTTCTCTTGTTCTCGGCGAGTGCTTGATCGAGTTTCGAGTGGTAATGTTAATTTCTTGCAAGCGTGTTCCAGCTTCGTATAGGCGATATTTTACAAGGAGGATTGTCTGGAGTTGGACCGCGACACTGGGAGCCAAAATTCATCGAACATAAATCGTCTGACCTAAGATGCACGAGTTGATGCACACTGAGCGGAACAGCCCACGACTCACCGGCGCTTAGCCTTGGCGGCGTCGCAAGGAAGAATGCTCCCTGGCTTTGAGGGACAGGGTGGCGAGTGAACGACTGGCAAACCTCAGGCCTCATCCCACTCCGCTCAGAAGTAGGGTCGTTGAACGGGGTATAGCAGAGTTGCAAATTGAAATTGAGAACACATTCCAAGTGACTGACCTTACACTAGTTGCGACGCCAGCTTTATTTGACGCTCGGAGAATATGCATGTAGGATACAGCCAAGCCATGCTGGACCAAGGAAATATAGACGTGCACACCGCATGCTATGATGCACTCAATTGATAATCGTACGGTGGTCAGCTAAAATCTAGATACGTCGTGGTCAGTTCACATCCAAGCGTGTTCTTATAAAAATGGGTGTTGTCACGTTGATGCATCCCTCGGACGACATCTTGCAACCTGAAGTTGGTTGCTCGTTTCGTAGATCGTGGAGCTCGTCGAAGCAGGCACACGCACGTGGCGTCGACGCGACCTGTCACAAACCTATTTACGCGTGACATGCGCCATTGAATGTCACGCCCTCCCACCTCTTTACCCTCGTCGCGATGGACGACCTCAACCCTCGCCCACAGAAACGACAACGCACGGACCTCATCGCAGACAGCGCGGAATCATCCGCACCGCCGCCGCCATCGTCGACGTCGTCGCAACCTCTGCCGACATTCCGACCCCTGCCTCCTCCAGTGCTCCTCCTCGCGCTCCCATCGCTGTTAGCCCATCCACCCAGTCACGAACATTATCCCCTGTCGCTCTTTTTATCGCTGAGAGCACTCAGGACGTGTCTTGAACTAAGAACACTTACTCCGGATGTGGAGTGCCGGGCTTGGACTGGTCTAGCTGAGGTAGGACTCAGAGTCGTCAATAGTGGTTTCAGTACCAGTGGGCAGCACTCTTGGGCAAATGGAATCGAAGCAGAAGTAAGTCATCTATTGAACGAATGCTCTCTATGCTCATACGCTCTACTCTGCAAGGTTGAGAAAGCGATCGGAAAAGGGGTGCGTTGAATTTCATGTCCTTTCCCGTGTAAAATAGCTGAGAAATCCGTTTTTGCAGCTCCTCATAGCGCAAAAGGTGCGAAACTCATGCATATAGCCAGGTTTGTCCCGATAGGTTTGCTGATGGATGCTTTTCAGCATCCTTCCCTTCGTCCACTCCGCCATCACCTGTCACTGCTGAACGCAGAGTTCGCATTTCAAAGTAACAACACGAAATATGCACGTGCATTGTTGCGGAGGCTTATAGCATCATTCATGTCCTCTGATCCTCCTTCTGTCGTGTACATTGCCCACTTGACCCTCATCACGCACCTGACATCGGCATCACCTCCTGTGCACGGTGCATCGAATTCTGTTGCTCCCTCAGCCCCCGAACTGCAAGCTGCCCTCACAGCTATCACAACACTGTCCAGTCTCGCTGCCCAAAACGGCCACTTAGCCATCGAAGATTTGGCGGCAGTCTTACGTGTTAGGGTCTTAGTTGGTGCTTGCCTGTGGGATTTGGTCGGTGATGCACTTTCGGTTGCAGAAAAGGCCATGCAACTGGTTTTCCACACGGGGGAGGAGAAACCTGTCAAAGGTCAGGAAAGTGAAAAAGCAAAACAAGACACTGCGGAGGTCCTAATGAGATCATATTCAATAACGGCGCAGGACATGCACAGTAGTGCTTCCTCTCAATCCCAGTCCCAATCAAATAGTGACCCTACCCCTACCCCCTCTCCCGAAAAAGAAGCATCGTCCGTCCCTGGTTCAAAAGGCACGGATAGCCTCACACTTGCGCTCACTGCGCATCTTCTCATTTTAGGTGTTATTTTTCATACACACGGGGGTCGTGCGCGCGCTGCTGACACTCGACTAGCCGCCCTACATGCTCTCATGGATGGTGACGCACTAGTGGGTGGTGCTAATTCGGATGGGCTAGTGGAAGTATGCCTCATCTTCGTCGCCCTGATTACTCTCACTGACTTTACAACGAGATCCCCCTTCCAGGACACGATTCCATCTTTCTACAGACAACTCACCCACACATCCTGTTTCTACTCACCTTTCTTGTCTCTGCTGTCGCGAAACGGGATCCAGTGTCTCGCCGCCCCAAGAAACGAGTGTTTGCAGAGTGCGGAGTGGTGCGGTGTAGGGAAGGTCGTCTGGGTAAAGAAGGTTCTATCAGAATAAATGGTAAATTCCGTTCATTCTCTCAGTTCCCAGGCGACTCAAGTATCGGATGCCCATCCCTCCAGTTCCGCTTTGGGCGTCTTATGGCGATGTAACTGCTGTCGAACAAGACGCCCTCGGAATCGAGGCAGACTTGCTATGCGAACTTGTTACCGTAAGCGAGTTTCACCGTCGTGAAGTATATCTCTGTTTTTACACCTGCACTCTAGGTATCGATCCAAAGGAGTGACTTCGAAGCCGCAGAGAGCGTGAGTTAATTCTATCTCTAATACACGCCATTCAAAACATTATTGTTAGCATCTCGCCACGCTGATTGCCCATACTCGCACACACGACTTCTTCCCTGCTTATGCTGCTCGCATTGCACTGCTTCATGCACACCTTACACATGCTCTGGGCGATACGGAGCGCGCAGGAACATGCTATCGTGTCGCTGCTCACCTCGATGGCGCAGGTCCCGTTGGATCTGGTGTGGCACTCGGAGGGGGGTTCATAGCTGCGGCAGCCCGTGCTGGCGAAGCCCTTCTCCGTATCGGACTCTCTGCTGTCCAATCGCCACCTCCTTCCTCCGCTCCTCCTGCTGAACAAGCTAACCTACAACTTGACGCCTCTACCACAGCTCTCGTCAAGGATGCGCTCGCACGATGCTCATCGGGTGCCTCCGCGCCATTACCCGCTCTCGGTGAGCTCATTTCGGCTGCGTTGGCGCATTCGCAGATCATCCGATCCAAATCGCTATTGAAGCACGCGCTCGAGCTGTTCAGCGCCGCGGCGGATAATTATTTGCGTGCATTGGTATTGGCTGTCGTCGGCGCGCAATACGTGCATACTGCCCCGGCGCATGCGATGGAGGTCCTCGCCGTATGTGAGACACTCGGTGCGGGCATGGGTGCCAATCCAAAAAAGGCACAGGAGGGATCTGGAGGAGTCGCGCTGCCGGCCGACGAGACGCAAACCAAAGACAGCGTTGGGAACGCGCCGCTGCGATTATGGGTTGGCGAGCGCTTCCTCGGTACGTGTTTCCGCTGACAACTTGAGCGTGACATGGATGATTGAGGACGTGGTTCCACAGAACTGTTCAAGCGCGCTGGCAAAGAGAATCGGGTTCGCAAACAGGAGGCGTTTAATGCGGTGTACCAGGCGGCCATGGACGACTTTGAGGCGTATCGTGCGCGACTTTGGTGAACGTTTGATAGGAGAATGGATAGATGTAGCAGAAGAAACGTGCTTGATGCACTCGATTTTGAAGCAATTCTTTACAGTACTAGCCATCATTATGCGTGTAGCCATAGTACTTACTCTGCGTTTGGACCCTACCGTCATGAACGATAAGCACGGAACATGGGTCAGTTTGCCAACATCGGTATTACTAGAGCGCCGTATTACGGGGGACTCGTACCCATTCGACGGAACGAAATGCCAACGTTGACGATACTCAACAACAATTTAAACAACCCTCACCCGATCTCGAATCCGTCCACTTTGACCGTGATCCGAATGGGAAATGGCGAGATGCCGGTGGCGTTGGTGATAAGCGGAACAGCTGTGCGACCCATTTCAGACGAGGTATGGGTGAGCATGACCTGGAGGGCTTTAGTGAGGGTGGTGGCGAGGGTGGCGCTGAATTCGTGACGGTCTGTGTGTTGCGTCGTGTGATAAACGTCCGAAGCCAAACGATGTATAAGCGTGAATGAAATGGGAAGAATACGTGGGGGTGTACCTCGATCTGATTTTGGCTGTCTTAGTTCTGCGTTGACGATCCTATTAGGTGGTAGGATATCGTGGAGTCAGGATCGAATGAGGAATGAAGGGGGACCAACCATTGTTCCCATGGAACGTCTTCTTCTCCGACATACACTTGGAACCACGACTTTTTCGGTTTCTTTTCCGAGAAGGTGACTAGGATCTGTATATTGTGCACATATGGGATAGGAATGAATCGATACACTGACTGTGGGTCGAGAATATGCAAGACATTACCTGTCCACGTTTGTTCGTCCCGCTTTCGATCCCTTTCCAAAAAACGTCTACTTTCTCGTTGACGAGTTGTTCCATTTCGGGATCTGCAACGCCGGGCTGTGTTGTCACGGTTCATGTATAATCCGAAACAAGAAACAGAATATCGATGTCAGTATCACATCCTCGAATCAGAACTAAGCAAGGAAGGGGAACGCAGGATGGGGTATGACAGGAAGGATGGTTTGCTGAAGCGCTGACCATGGTCACGTCAAGCACATCAAATGTCTGAGGTTTGACTGTTCCAAAGAGACGATGGAAGAGGATAGCGTGGAGGATCGCATGGAGGACTTCTTTGGCGGTTTGTCGTTCGAGGATCTTAGCCCGGAACATAAGGGTGATGGGAAGGACAATCAAGTGTCAGAGGAGGTCGAGGAACTGTATATCTGCAGGGACATACCACGTCGATGGACACGGTTGGGAAGGTAGTGTTCATCGTAATGGGTCGGGAGAAAGATGTGTTTGGTGCGATCACTGCCAGCGGTGTGAGGGTATGAGATGGTCTAACCTTTCCAATGTCCAGTCACACTGATAAGGGATACACTGAGACATTGCAAGCGAGCTATTACTGTAAGCTACACTCCACCTAGTGACAAGAACAAGGAGCTAAGGCAAAGACTCTGCGTTGCCAATGAAGCCAGATCAGTGCTCAAGCTCAAGGAGAACAACCAGATCTGAACCATACCACAAACTTGAGGTTCACTGGCAGCCGCATCAAAGAGGACGGCAATTCCCGTCTATTGTAAGCCCACTGGCCACGTGACCCCATACAATCACATATCGTAGTTCTTGTAGACTACGGCGGGTTTTTGGCACGTGTACTACACCGACTCGTTATTTCATCCTCGGCGATGTCTTAAGGTCAAGACGGGGCTGATAGAAACACCGAAGTGTGGCTCAAGTCGCAGCTGACGACCATCGTAGTAGCTCGATCGGCGAACAGCCCGATTATAACCCCCAAAGTCACCGATACACCGTCCACGAACATGCCCGGTAACTTTTCTTGTGACTCTCCGCCACACACTGTGTACACGACGCACTGCTCCTGCAGCGTGTCATGCGTAGAGTCGCTCATACCTTCAATGCTTATGTCCTCGGTTTATCACTAGTACTATTTCAGTTGCTCGGCTTTACGTTCATCCTGGTACGTTACATCAACTTTCTTTGTCGCTGTTAGAGCTGAAATTGAAGCATCGGATTTCGCTCCAAGAATGTTCTTTTGTTCGCTCGCGTCTTCTGACATCAACAGCGATTGAATCTCTAATTTCGGACCTTGTTCCGTCCAGGCGCGTATACATTAGTAATGCTTCAACAGTATCCATGTTCTCCAATGACGGGCCAATGACAACAATACCTCGCTTGGACTCCACAAGACTCCTCTACTCCTATGTCACCGTAGTGGTCAGCCAACTTCCATTGTAGTGTGTCAGGGCTGAAAATGGGGCAAAGGTCTGGCGGGACACCGCACAAACCCGTGGTTTTCCCTTCTCTCGCTGTGGTGACGTAATCCCCATCCCTCTTGCTCTGGCCCATCTCCTCATTCGCTGCCCTGATCTCTGAATCCTTCAATGTTCCTGTTATGCGATTTCCATCCCCGTGACCCTGACCCCAGTGACACGAAATGAACTTATTGCTATTCGGATCACAGTTATCAGAGTTTAATCATCCTCTGCTCCCACGGTGAACTCTACGGTACCACCAAACTCTGGTACCATTTATCTCCGTATCGACATATTCTCAGGTAGGGTCCCTTGCACACGGTCATTTATAGCTCATTCATAATGGGGGGCAGGGTTCAACTTTCATTTTGATAGTCCTGCCCGCTGCACCTCCGAGTCAAGCCTCACCTTTCTATGGCTTCTTCGGCACTACGTACGGTCCTCGTCTCGGGGACGACCACGATGCTCGATGTGACTACGAACTCGACCAATAAAGGGAGCGGTGAGACCAGTATGAACCACCTCAACGATCGCATCAACTTGATAGCAGCCACGACACTCCTTGGGTTTACCTACGGCATCATGACCACCGTCTACTGTATGACCACCTATTCCCTCCTCAAAAAGTTGTTGCGGCGCAACGCACGATCCGGGTCGCACCCACAGTCGCTCTTGAGGTCCCGGACAGAACGGCGCAAGACACTTTTTTACATCGCCTACACTTCCGTCTTGTTCGTTCTTGCGACGTTGTATACCGCTGGCAATTCTCAGAACGCGATCGTGGCCTACGTCGATAATAGGTTGTATCCCGGAGGTCCCTATCAATATTTCACCATGTTCATGGCTGGTCAGAGTGTCATGGTCATGACCGACGTCACCTCTTCGATAATACTTTGGATGACGGATGCCCTGATCGTCAGTGTTGATTATCGTGCACGCGTAGGAAAAAGCTGATGGTTAGAGTCTGTAGCTTTGCAGATTCATCATGTTTTATTATAAGATTGCGTATGCGAGATGGATCATTCCTTTCCCATGTGCAATGTACGTCGGTGTCATTGGTGGGTGAACGATGTCTACCATGGATGGTCCAGGACACCCATCTAACTAACGTGGGTTCGCCACAGTATCAAGTACCCTTGTCTTGCAGGGAGAAGCCGGCTTGGGAAAGATCTTCTACCTCTCAGAGAACATGCTGCTCGCTTATTATGCGCTCTCGTTCTCTCTGAACGTTCTCGCAACGGTGTTGATTGCCGCACGACTGTACTGGCACCAGGTCCGGCTGGAACATGTGTTTGGTGAGCATCACGATCCGAACATGGGAGTCACTGTATCCGCTAACATGACATCGTGCCTCGTTGCTGCGACCCTGCTCACGTTACGTACATTATTCATCCGCCCGCATTCGTCGGTTTTCTACGCTGCTAAGGTCCAAGAATGGAGTCCCCCTACATGAGTATTGCGACGATGTTGATCGAATCTGCGGCACTCTATGGGGCATGGTCGCTCGTGTTTTTGATTTTGTGTATTCTAAAGAGTCCAGGACAGACGATCATCTTGGCGACGATGCCCCAGATTCAGGTGAGGCGCCGCATGGGACAGGGATCCCACCGATCCAGGAACGCGTGGATCCTATTTGACGAATTTACCTCGTAGGTCATTGCACCGCTCTTGATCATACTCTGGATCGCTCGCGGCAAGGCTTGGAATCATGGCAAGAGTTTTGGCGAGGACGAGACGCTGGATCAGCTTCCTCCAAGCGGCATCGCGAGGTTCAGTTTTGGCTCTCGGCCCGCCCGTGTTGCTGGTGAATTGGGCATGGATGATGTTCATCCAAGTACGAGTCGGAATGCGTCGTGGAGTACGGTCGCCGGAGGTGGCGAGGTTGAGCACGGAGATGGCTACGTCAACGTGGTCGAGCTTGGGCTGTATGGCTCTGAACCGCCGAGCGTCATTGACGATATAAAAGCATGACAGACGAGATCAAAATGAGCATGGGGAGAAGCAGGGAAAGGAAGACGTCGCGCCTTGTTCTGGTCCGAGTCAATACCCATGTGGACGATGACGGAAAGCCCTCACTAACATACACACATACCACATGAAACCAACTTTGAGCACACCTGCCTCGTGTGGAGGCCATTCATTCATTTTTTTCGCTCATTTTTTCCCTTTCGTCTTTGACGCTATCGATTTGCATACCCTCGTACATATACCCGCCGAGTGTTAGAAGATGTTGTCGATGTACCTATTCTTTAGCATTAGCACCATTACAATGTACTACCCCAAACCCATCCTTTCTTTATAGTACTGTCATTCAACCAGGAGTGAAAGCCTTTTCAGGAACCTAGAATAACTCGATAACACATAAGTACTATGGTTGGACACAACCACATGCACAACATTGCCCATTTCTCGAATAACTCTACAACAACACAACTTTGTTTATCCGGCGTTGTTTGAAGTAGACTCTGGTCTATAAGTTTGTCAATTTCAATAAAATATGAAGAAATGACTGTGTTGTCATAGAATTAAGAGAGGGAAGTCCAAAAAGACACGAAATGTACAATTCTGTCATGGCCTGTCAAGCTACAAGCAAGCTGTGCTGAATGTCCGCAATTTACATGTAGATCTATTCAGATTTCTGCCTCAATCCATGACCTTTTATGTAAGCACACTCTCGTCACTCTCCGAGCTGTTGTGTTTTCCACAACACATTTTTTCATGGTTAAAAGAGTGTACATATACAGATACAATGTCTTCTATATAATCTAGTTGATACGTCTCATTATATTGGGGTAATCCTGAATTGAAGACTCTACACCAGACGCTCAAAATATGAAGAAGATAGTTATAGTCAACACCAAATGACCAGACTTAGATCAAACGTCATTCCTTTCAATGCAACGTTCGAGTCCGCTCCAAGCCCAGCCTGAGCGATTCTAATATCTCCAAATTCGCCTGCCGCTTCGCTTCGATCGATCCCCCAAGGGCATCCTCCCACCATCGTTCGCCCTTGGGTACGTCACGCCATTTACCCCCGAGGAAAGCACGGAAGTTGCCCATGCTTCCGTGAGGGGGGACCCGAAGCGATTGGGACTTGATCCAATTTGGCGGGGGGTTGGTACGTGAGTACGAATGCACGCCCGTGCTCGTGCGGTCGACGCTATCACCGTCACCATACGGTTTCGTGAATCCTTCCGATGCGAGGACGATAGCAGGTGGGATGGTAATACGACCCCATTTGAAACAAATCTGGGACACGGCGACGCAATGTAAGAGTGCCCCATCCGGTTCAACAATCGGGGCTCGGCGCGTACTGCCAGTCCCGTTGTCATCTGCGTGGATGATGGCGGCGACGGCGTGTTCGATGTTGGCGGTCCCATTTTGGGCGGTGGTAGGCGCGTCGTTGGGGGTAGGTGGGGTGCTGGATTGGGGCGAGAGATCGGTGGTGTGTCGACGGCTGGGACGCGTGACGTAGCGCGCCACAACATATAGCTATTAAAAAAGTAAATTGTCAGCGCACCGAATATGAATCCGAATGAATCCGATATGATCAGAACTTGGAAGCATTGACGAACTTACCCATTTCTGGTCCCAGGAGCCGATCGTGAGCCTGACTTCGTACCTCACTAACGGTGGGATTTCGCGAATGAAGTGATAGTGGGTTGCTGGGAAAGTAAAGATGGGTTAAGATCGTATAGCCGGGCTTGGCTGGAGCAGGGGTGTAAGGTGAGGACTTACCACCGAGGGCTATCTGTCCTCCGCTACGAAGCCAGGTGGGGAAACACTTTATGGCCGTCTTTGAGCGCGCTGAATCGAATGCCTACTTGAAGGACTGATTAATTCGTGTTGAGAGACAAGGGAAAAGGCGTGCCTTGGCATAACTCGAGTTGCTGAGGTGCATCCCGAATATGTCAAGATCGTCGAAACCTGGAGAAAGCATTGGATCACATGGAAATAGATTTTCAACGACTTAAGAGACGTACTTGCCCACCGCTTGTATACCGTGTTGAATTGGAATGGATTAGCGCCGATAGGCGAGAGGTTTTCAGCCCATGCGACGAGCGCGCGCGTTCGTTCCTTCTTGGAGGCGAATACGAGCTTGAAACGGAGTACGAAGTAATCTAGTCTAGCCATGATTACGGGCCAGAGTACACGAACTACAGAGAAAAAGGTGTTGAGCTGGATATTCACCATATGTCCCGCTCCCGAAGAAGCGAGGGAAAAAAGACTGTAGTAAGACTCACTGTGCCATACGAACGGCAGAGACCCAAGATTGATGAGAAGTACGATGTAAGCGGCATACTTGAGGACGGAAAGCACCTTGCTGCGCGGTGAGTGGCCTAAGAGGGTCTTGAGGCGTGCCGTGAGGTCTCCCTGGCGCGCAGGTATAGCAGGTATCTTTGCAAGCAGAGCGACGGCATCCTTGGGTGTGTATGGTGGCATTGGAATCCTATCTTGAGGGTTCCTTCTCTAGAGCGGATACGGTTGCGTTACTCGGTTCGCCTGAGTGTTGGTGTTGTATACTTAATGTAACTCATCTCTTGTGATGTTACATACCAGCAACTTCCGGAAGCTTTTCGGGTATTGAAAACTAAGCTTGAAATTTAATAAACCCGTTCGACTCGATCAACACCTGAGTGGTCTCAGAAAACCTTGTTCATTCAGGGATCCAAGGTAACTGCCCTTCACCCGTCTCATTGAATCCACAGCCGGTTCTACTTTTCAATCATTATGACTCGTTGCTGACATCTTAAAAGCTGTCTCAAGGGAAGGGAGTATTTCGCTTCACACGGGCCGTCCCGAAGCTAAACTAAACGTGTTTCAAAAGTTAAAACTCCCAGAACCCGTCGGTAACATAAACCAATTGTCTCAATTTCCGCTGCAGCCGCCATCAATCTTTTGGGTGTTCTTTGTCATTGAACCACCCAGGTGATTAAATATGGGACCTTACCATTCTTGCGGCAATGCTCCTCTAGGTGATTTACTATAGTCTAGCAGGTCATACCATATTGATTATACAGTACATCTAAGAGAGTGCCAACTAACCCTAACCCTAAGAGACCAAAAGGCAATTCACGACGGTATCGGAAGAGAGTAGTTACATAGTAGCAAATTCAACATAAATCAGACTTAGAACATCAGTGGTCAGTTTTGTCTGACCCCATACTCCCTCATAACCCATGCCCTAAGGTCTATCCCGAAAGGTATGCGTTAGGAGGGAGCCGATTGTATTTGCCAGGGTGGCGAATTCAGCAGGATTGAGCAATAGTTTATACCAGAGAACAATTTACTCCGAGGCATGAGATGATCCTGCGGCTGTAATCCACCGGCCTATGTTATATACATGAAGCCTCGGAAAGCAGTGGATTTATACAGACAAATTTGGTTTGTGCGCTTTTGTTTTTGTTGTTCCATATCATAACAAGCCACAGCCTATGATGATCGAAGTGACCCGCAATCCAGAATATCATGCATTCATGTCCCATGGATGTACAGCAGCCTGCCTCGACGTGTCTCGTGGAGTGCCAACCGTTCGGATTGTGCAGGCCGTACAGAATACTCCAAGGCCTGGTAAACATGTTCATCCCTCAACGTGAACCCCACAGCCAAAGCCAAAAAATGTTCGTCATCCTCGACACGAATACAAATCAATCGACACATCAGAATATCAAAAACCAAACAACAACGATCCTAGCTTCACATTACCGTCGGCGCCTGCATTCCCCGCTCAAACCGCAACCCCGACAACATGACCGTATCACCTACGACATCGTGACCACCCAGCGTGACGCACGACACCTTGCTCACAAACGTCCCCTGGCCCACGTCCACCCACCGCCCCGGTCCGGCGTTCCCACTCTTGACCGCCCGCTCCATGGTATACATACCCCACGGCTCGCCCTTTTCCCGACCTGCAAACACGTTGAATTGTGCGCGGCCATCGCAATGGTCGTCTGAGACAAACACCGCCCAATCCGGTGCATCCAGCGTCCCAACCACTGTAGAGGAGAAACACGTGTCAGGCTCGACAAATGACTGCACGACGCGTCACTCACCCAAAATCAAGTCTTCTCTTTGAATCGCATGGCGCGGAGCATACACTTCCAGAATGAGGTCCACGTGTTGCTTAAACCACGTCATGGGTGGTTCCAGATGATCCATGTACCGGTGCACCGTCTTTTCTACGCACAAATGCGCCGACGGTTTCCCTTGCATGAGAGGAATCGCATACTGTCGTGCGATTCGTTCCCTAGTCGATTCACCTCGTTAGTACCAGCATGATCCACAAGACACGGACACGTACGGATGCGACCGATCGCATCGTGTCTTGAACGTCAAAAACACGGAAATGGCATCGAGACCGCGCTGTGCCACGCTCCGCTTCCCGTCCTCCCGCTTTTGTACCTCAAACTTGCCATACCCATACATGGACGGCAAGCAACGCACTCGCTCCTCGCAACTCTGGAGAGGGTCGATAGCATTGAACAACGTGATAAACTCGCCCCTCGGCTTGGAAAGGTATCCAACCGCCCCGAGTTCGACGCGTGTCGGGGACCACAGGGGAAGCGTCACTGAAAACCGAGTCATTCTGGTTCAGCATTCCGTATACTTTCAGGGAAACAAACTCACGTGAACTGTGGAATGCATGATTTGAACCCACAACGAGGCGATAGTTTTCTTCGTTTCTCGTGTCCACCTCCAAATCTTTCGTCGGAGAGAGTGTGCGTGTGTCTTTATCTTGGTGTCCGGGGGCACCCGGCGACACTTGCGTCGAGACCTTCATGTGGTTGCTCACGTTGACGTGAACCGCAGAACGAGCCACGTTTCCATTCCCAAGGGCCGGTCCGGGACTGGTCAACGACACGTCTATCATACCATCCATGTATTCTTCCTCAACGTCAGTCGTCATACTCTCAGAGGCAGTCTCATATTGTTCGTCCGCAGGCGAAGACTCTGTCGACGTGACAGGTGCTGACCCGATATTAATCGAGGGTGTCGAAGCGTGACGGATTTGAGGGCTGCCATGGCCCTGAAGTCTCCAAACTTCTTCCAGCGAGGCAGCTACGTTTGCAAACGACGGCCGACGATCAGGTTCGCGAACCCAACACGAATGCACCAGATTCGCAACCGCGTTGGCAACATCGGCATACCCAGCGAGCACTGGAATCGGTGGACGCTCATCCTTGTCTACAGCGGCACCACCATCAACGTCGACCGCCATATTCGTCATAAATAGGTGCACTCACCCAACACAAGCTCATGAATGGCTTTGTCGTCCAACGTCGCCCAGGGGAGGTCACCCATGCCGAGTATCTCGACGCAGCACACTGCAAACGCGTACACATCCGCAGCGTTCGTCGGTCGGTCATTGCCCATTAGCATTTCTGGTGCCCTCCATCGAATTGGATCTAGGAAGAAGACGACGTGAGCTTCCATACATGTAGACCTAGTCCCATCAACCACCCACGTGGCTCGGGCTGCCCACACGATTGATGCGCTTCCGACTTGATCTCACATTGGCCAAAATCGGAGAGAACACACCGTCCGTTCTCGTCGACCAGCACGTTCGCCGCCTGTCAAAGGAGGGTCAGCCACCGACACCCAATATGGTGAATATATAAATCTACCCACCCTGAGATCCCCATGCGGGACTCCACATCCATGCATATATGCCATTCCCTTGGCAATCTCATGCATACACTTCAACAGATCCATACGCACCGCTAATTCGTTGCCCACCATCATGGCCCCCACTACCCTCGCGCGCTTGAGCGACGCCACGAGATTGTCTCCACTACAAAACTTGCTCACAAAGAACCACGGTTTCTCCCCCACCACACTACTTGCACCAAACAACGGCAGCACGTTCGGGTGATCGAGCGCGTTCCACAACTCAATGTGGCGCACAAACGCCTCCCGTGACACACTATGTGCCAGCACCTTGATCACGACAGGGCGCCTGCGCCAATGACCGAGGTACACGTCTGACAAGAACCCGACGCCAATCTTGCGCGTTCGAATGACCTCGTATCTGTCCGTCACGCGTACGTGGGTGTATCAGCCAAGGCCCAAGCAAAGATCACAACGACATACCTCGTGATCGTCCAGCTTGGCAGCTCCGGCGCACCAATGACGCTAGCGTCTTCGCCAAGTCCCACCTGCTCCCCCTCACACCGAGGCTGCTTCGCGACAACACTCCTCAGCCTCGTCATCGCTTCGATCCCACTCTGCATGAATTTCCTATCGAGCTCGGTATCCCCCATATCCACACCATGCTCCCCGCGTTCCAACACGATGCGCTCGTTCCCATCCACCACCTCTTCCGCGCCCGCGCCCAACATCCGCCGGAGCGTCTCGGCAGCCTCGGGAATCTCTCCTCGTGCGACTTGCAAACAACGAACCATCTCCACGTCATTGTGCGCACCCAACGCACCCGCCAACGTCCCTCGAAGGGCAGCCTCGTCGGCAGCCGCATCCACCGAGTCTTGGGCCCGATGCACCTCCACGAGCGCGCGCATGGGGGATGCAGGATGACTGGCCATGTTTTCCGTCTTCGTGGTGGTCATCCTTGTCGCCCTTATCTTGGTCTCCTCCATGACAAACGTGGCTCTGGTCGGCGTCGGCGTCGGCGGTGCAGACACAGTAGGATCCGTCGTGTCAGACAGGTACCCCGTCGACAACAAGGACGATGTCGGTGTGTTCTGTCCAGATCCAGATCCAGGCCTGGTCGACAACAGCTCGCCTGCGGCTGAAACTGGACCTACAATCGTTGGTGGTGGCGGCTGCAACGCTGGTCCATACGCAGGTGGAGGTGTCAAATAGCCTCCACCGCCATCGCCGTCTCCTTCATCGCCCACAGCCCCGCCTAGACGCCCATTCATCCTCACTGGTGCGCCATCCGTTATGAGACCCAGGGCATTCTCACCTGAGAACCCTGCCACAACCTCTCCTTGCCACATCGGCACTTCCTGCCCGTACGTCATCGCATATGCATAGTGCCTCTGGATTATCTGATGGTCCAACGACAGCAGCGCCTGTGCCTCCTTTGCGAAGCGCCTCGACTCGCTCGCCGCGGAGCACACCGCGTGATACGTGCGGATTTGGACAGAGATCTGTAAACGCCCAGTCGCTCAACACGCATACAACCAAATGGATACGAGAGACTCACCCCAAATCTCGAAGCAGCGTCCGTGATCGCCTCGTTACACGCTGCGAGCTCCCTCGCGATCTCTTCTCTCCTCACGTACCGCTTCAAAAACGGCCGGTGGAGCTGCGTCTCGAGAAACGTCCGGATCTGAAAGACAACGTCAGTCGAGCAAGAAAAGAACAATCCAAGTCCACCTCGACGTACCTGGGCAAGTGCACCGCACAACCGCTCGACAGGCTCAGCGAGGGCCACGGCAGTTTCCATGCCTGCTTCGTCAATCTCGCATCGAACAGAGTAGAGGAGCGTCGCACAACGCTCCGCGAGACGCAGACAAGAGAGACGGTTCGTCTTTTTGCAGCAAAGCATCAGAAGGAGGATATATGCGGGCCCAAACCCACAAGGCACTCACGTCAACCTTTTGACATGCGTCCCAAACGCTCAACAATGCCTTGGCCGCCTCTTCGAGCCCGGGAACAGGGGCGAGAGAGAGAATATCAGTGGATACAGACAACGTATCCTTGACCACTGGTACGAGTTCGTGACCGACAAACTTGGCTAGCATAGGTCCAGCAAGAGAACATTCCCGCAGATCAATTCAACAACATACCCGATTCTCTCGCTCTGACGAGTGCCTCGCCAACAGGCGACAACATCGTGATGGTTGTGGCCGGCAAAATAGACGTGATCGCCAACGAAACGTACTATGACCCTCGTTCCTCAATGTCAGATAAAATGCAACCGCGAAAAAGACACACCCTTTCAGCCCTGTTATACCCCTCTCGTTGCGCTTGTTCCTCCGACACATCTCCGTGCTTCGAGCCAACGCGGAAAAACAGGGACCCATGCTTCACTGTGTCCTTCTCCTGCGTGTGTGTGGCAGACTGCTTCGAATCCGCATTGCGTTCCAGGGCTTCCCCCGTCTTGACATCGCGTTCTCCTTTCAGACCTTCCGCGTGTGCCAACCCACCCTTTTCGCCGTTCCGTATCAAATGGGAAGATCGGCATCCCTGACCAACATCTTCGCTGTGGCCACCCGTACCGTGGCTCAAATCCTTGCTCTGTCGTTTCATAGTGCTTCCCGAGTTCCTCCGCCCCCAAAACGTCCTTGAACGGCGTCCCTCGCGCTCCGCTTCCTCGATTCCGATACCGAGCGAGGACAAGGAAGGACAAGTGCTTGTGTGCGATTGCGACGAGGACACCAAGAGCGATTGTGATTGTGACTGGAATGGACCAGACATGCACGAGGCGTACGACATCGACGAGTGCGTCGACGCATCGCTGAGTCGACGACTGCGCCCACCAACGTGTTCGTGTCCGTGTCCGCCATGTCCGGGCTCCTGACCTTGTACAGACATCTACATGACACATAATTTGGATCAAGTACAAGATCCACGAGAAAAACATCCACTCACTGCTCTATCTGGAATAAACCCACTTGCGTTCCTGTGCAATTGGACATGACACGAGTGGCGGCGCGTCAAATTGTCTGGCATTTTCCGTACAACAAAGCCCCCTTCAACAGGCGGTGGTCCGACGTCCACCTCACCATACCCAAGACTATCATTCCGTACCCTTGGCCTTGTTCCCCCAGGCGCCATGGGCATGGGTACAACCCGAGGGAGAGTAATTCCCTCCATCTCGTAGCCAGCGTTGGTACCCTTCGGCGCATGAACAAGGCTAGGGCCGCTAGGCGTCAACGGATCTGCAAACCCGGCATCCACACCACCGACGCCATCAAACGACGCACGAATCTCTTCGTCCAGAAACGCGCCAGGACCACCCCCGCCACGACCAAAGGGCTCCCGAAACGCCAACGGGCTCCCATGTCCGGGCTGGGCGAATCCCATTCCCATCGCACCGTCGAGCTCACCACGGCCAGAGAAATGGGCAGCATAGGGATTGTATGGCTGGGACTGCTGCACGACATTGTCCCAGTCGTCGACCCAGCCTCTTCGTCCACCCCACCAGCGTATGGGGGCTTCATTCAGAGGGGTCGGGTCGCCCTTGACCACGGTCGACGTGTCCTGGACAAACGAATGACCAGCGGGCGTGGGCACAGTGTCCCGTGTGGACGGGTGCGGACGCGATTCAGCACCCAGAGAGACACGTCTGTTGCGCGGATCGTCTGGAGGAGATGAAGCGACCTGTGCAGTATATGAGTTTCCAAAGGACTGTTGAATGAGTGATTGGGTACGAGGGTAGCGAGAAGAAGGCGAGGGTATGATTTGAACAGGGGAACTTTGGGAAAGATGGAAATGTGATTGTGTGGGGTGGGGTGGTGAACGGAGAGGACGGGGTTGGAACTGAGAACGAGTCTGTGTTACATGGAGAGGTCAGGTCGCGTGCACACACGGATGAGCGGGGAACAACGTACACTATGGATCGAGGCGGGCGAGCCTTGCCTCGGACTGTTGGAAGAAGGTGAGATGGAACGTGGACTCTGGGACATAGAAGACTGAGATGGACCTGCGAGGGGAGACGAAGTAAGAAGTGGAGAGGAACTGGGAAAGGGTATCCCCTGCGCGAACGGACTGCTACTTGGACTGGGATGGCGTGCATACGTGCGATGTGGTTGGATAGGGATAGCACTCATGATGGGGGATCGCTCAGGGGAGCGAGAGAAGGAAGAAGTGCGAGGACGAGCGACACCAGGCGATGACCGGGGAGAGGTGGAAAATCCAGAGTCGAGACGCTCTCTGAGTGGGGAGAGGGTATCGGACATCTCACCAATGGGCGAGTTGCGGGGAGTATGCCCGGAAGGGAGGGGAGGGGAGAACGAATTGGGAGAGGGATTGAGAGGAGAAGGAAGACGGGGCGAAGAGCTCTGATAGGAAGCCACGCTCGTTGGGCGGGGCGAGCGCATGGATGAGGCAGACATTGTCATGTAGCAAATCTGGGAGTGTACAGGGAGTGAATGAAAAGAATACCAACCATCTCTGACGGGTTTTTATACGCCGAGGAATATATATTGGTAGCCGGGGTAGTATGACGTCGCACCAGTCCGAATGCAAAGTATATTAGTAGACGAGCGCTCACCAGATTTACATAAACGCTAGCACTAGCACCGCGTTCGTTATTTGATTCACCCAGTTAGTACAGGACCCACAGCAAGCTCACCCAGTACAACCGCAGCACTCGCACCGTTTCGAACGGGTGTGGCGGGTTCGGTTTGGAATTTTGATGACTCTGACCCAACGTTTGCCATTACCACGAAGCGTCTCTCAAACTGACAGAATTCCCATATATATGTCCTCCCCGATATAACTTCTCCTAACCCCCCTGCATGGAACACTGTCATGCTGTCGATGCTCTCGCATTTTGGCGTGGCCTCCAATCATCTGGCCTCAGAGGTCGTAACTCGACTCCGCACCCTCTGTAATCTATCGGAAACGTCAATCTCCGCTTTCGCCTCAACTCCACCAGTCAGCGTCTTTTCAGACATCGCTATATCAGTCGTTCAAGGTGCAGGCTTCGAGCGCCGAGTGGACGAGGACCTCGAGTTCGAGTAAACATGCCCAATGCACTCAATGGTTGTCTGATGTCATCGGAACTGGATTCCAAGTTTCCTGCCACAAGTGATTCACAGGCTTACGAACGACACCGTCTCCGTAGTAGAACCGCCCCCAGCCATTGCTGCTGCGGCGTTACTAGTCCAATAGCGCATCACATGCAGGGGACAGCGGCGCGCCGAACTGAGCCCTTGAATATGTCCCATGACATCGCCATTATAATCACACCAAGACTCGACCAATACTTCACAGCCAAGCGACTTCATCCCAGGTCAGCTTCAAGCGTAGATTTAGACGACTAGTGTATACAGATGATGACCTAGTCAACGTTTACGATACCAATGACCACCTGCTGAAGCGCTGATCAACCGTATCCCCTGGATTTTACATAACCGCGGTCAAACGAGATTCCCTAAGTATACAGCTTAGCGGTTTTAACGACTAGGAAATGACTATGACATCATGAACTCGATTGTAGGCCGAGCTATGTCCAGCATAGTGGTCTACTCAGTGTCGACAACAAAAGCAATCTCATCGCCATCCGTCCTTTAAATTAACCGTCACAATTTCCGAGTACCCCTTCAAAGTTGCCAACCTTTGTTCGAGTACAAAGATGAGTCCATGCTGGGATAAGCAGGTTACCAGTAAGTTGGAGTAGATCTGGGGCCATTCTCTGTGACTCATGCAATCGTCATAACTCGCTTCACATCGTGCAATAGAAACACGTTAGTGTATAAGTATGTGGAATGAAATAACATATGACCCAACCTTTTCAGCCGCTTGGAAGGTGCTTCCCCCTTCATTCGTCCTTGAGGTGGAACAAATCGCCTAGTTTTTTCCAAATCTCCGCACGTACTGCCGGAATTCTGGCCCTCAGTGCCTTTGTACAGATGCGGCAGTGTTGAGGCTCATCCCCCTCGGAACCAGACAGGCTTTTAAGCTGTGCAAGAGGATCTGCAGATTGCGAACACCTGTCACAGATGTCCTTCCAAAGCCTTTCTCCTATATCACATTCATCCCGCCTCCCAAGAGCAACATTTCTATGGCGAAGTTCTCCCGTATTTATACATCCGCGCAAGATCTCTGCAAATTCTGCCTTTCCAAGAAGAAGGCTGCGAAAATCCTTTGCAGAAAGTAGTCCCCAGCGTGCGGTACGTTTTGTGGGACTTCGAGTGCTTATAGATGAGTCCGCATGAGTCTTATCCCAATCATCTATGATAGAAAGACGCGAGAGATGATAGAAGGCGGCAGGTAGAATACTGGGAACGTCAAATTGATGGGCAAGTTTGATGGCAGCTGCTGGCTCGGGGAAGTAGTCGTCGATACGTTCCACGTCCGAGTCATTCGCCATAAACTCGATGTCTCTCTCTAGTTTGTCCCAGTCCTTTAGTGTCTGGGGCCAATCGGATTCGAGGTGCCTCAGGATCTGCTCACGCACGCGATCGATCCCATACTTCCTCGACAGGTCGAGGATTGGAGTGATGAGCGCAGGGTAATGAGGGCTGCGAGGCGTCCACGGTAAGGGACTGAAATCCGATCAGTCATCATCCTCCAGCACAACAGGATCCTAATACGATCACCTTTGGTAATAGAGAATTTTGAGGACAGATTCAAGGTGATTGGCATTGTCCGGCATATGAATAAGAGGCACTCCATCGTAAAAGTGACCAGCCTCGCTGTCACTTGTCATACCAGATGGGCTGCAGACGTCAAACATATCCGAAAAAATCGGGGAGTGACTGGATAGAACTGATTTGTGGACACGGAAAAGTAATGCAGGTTGTTCTGGTCGTGGAGCCAGGAGGACGATGTTCCCGTCCATAAAATAGAGGGATTCATGCCTCCCCCTCAGCTGATCGCCGTCGTTACTCATAAACGCTGGAGTAGGGAGGTGAGAGTGCAGGTGAGAGAGTGGGGCAGAGGGGTGGCAGCCTGGACGGTGCTAGCTTAGTCAGCCGGCGAACGGCAATATGATGATGTTTCCCCTATCGATATCGTACTCGCCATTCGTTGTGGTGACACATTGATGCCTTGAGTTGACTCGGGCGACTGTCAAAGACTGCATTTGGAAGGCGTGCACTCAGGCTACTATGCATAGTAGGCTGCGTTGTCCATGAATGTGCTAGTCATCCCGATTGTATTAGAGTACCCTCGAGGAACTAGGCTGATTGAATGGGAAATGCCAGCCCAGGAGGACGAGGTAAGCGCGCATTTGCATACAAGACTCTCCAGATCGTAGGATCATAGGTAATATCATCGTTTCTCATCAAGGGCGGCTATTGAGTTCGTGGCAACCCTGTGTTACAGACGCCGCTGAGACGGCGCGCAGGTATTGTCAAAAGATTGTCGAGCGATGTAGTACTTGGAGCATATTTGGCTTTTTGGTTTAGTACTGTTGATGTCTAGTGCCCACATAACCCTTTTATGCCAGTCGTCGATCAGGTTAGTGAGCTTGACAACTTCCTCGGAACACGCTCGACTCCGACTCGCGGCTCGAGGCAACAGCACTCAAGAACCCTTGCACACTGAGTGGACGACAGGCTGCAGGGATGAATGCATTTCGTATCCAACTGTTCCACTGTTCTATATACATCTACCAAAGTATGTGCTTATTCTCCATTAGCTCTATCACACTAGTCTATTTAATATCTACGACGACGGCATCCACAAAACCATGCAAACGCCAATTATGTCCACCCTTAAGGTAACAGAACCTCCCAATGACACCGTCGAACGAGAGCATCGAGAAACATGGAGGATCGTCGTCATGGGTCCATCGAGGCGGCGAGGACGGTCCCACAGCGGCGACGCACTTATCCCCTGTCGCATCGATGGTGAATTTCGTGATCCAAGTGGAGTTCAGCCTGTCGTTCTCAGCACGGTTCCTGCAAAATCCTCGCGCGTGGCCGTCGTCCGACGCTTCAATGTAGTACCCGCATGGAGACATGAAGGGGTCATAGATCCCACTCTCGACTGTGAAGATGTCGTTCACTTCGATAGACAATGGGAGGACGGTGTCGGAGAGGGATCTCGGGAGCGTGAGGTCGACACAAGAGAAGTATAGGCGGTCGCCTTCGGGCTGTAGTCGTAGAAATCTCAAACTCGTGAACTCTGTTATTGAATCGATGATGGAGTTTCGAGCGAGGACGAGGTTTGCAAGGCGATCAGGTATGATGCCCTCATGGGAGAGGCGGAGAATCCCTATTTCACTGCCAGCTGGATGAGGGTCTGCAGGAAGAGTAAAAGCTTGTATGAGATTCGACTCCACTGTGGAAAAGGGGATAGCTAGGTCCTGGGATGGGTGAGAGACGACGATGATATGTGTATTCGTGAGTAAAACTCTGCGAGGGGTCAAAAACAGGTGGGCCTGTATCTCATCCTGGTTTTCGATCGATGAGCAATGATTATCCAAGAGTGTCGATGAATACCTTACAAGCCCAGAGCCAAATCGAGGAAATTCATAAAAGATTCGACTTCGTGTATCGAAGACCAAATGTTGGCCCATGATGTATAGAAATGGCGCCTTGTTGCCAATGAGGCAAACAGATTGCCCAATGTACCTTGCGGGAACATCTAAGCAGACGGAATGAGAAAGATGGCTGGATTCGCCGTGCACCTGGAACTCAAGAAGCTTCCTATGTGGTAGACCACGAGTATGAGGGTGCTGAGCCATCAACAAGTAAACACTGCGTACCAAGGTGCACGCCAGATTTCGCTAGTATTCTTACGGAATACGACATAGACTAGAAGTCCGCCAGCAGACGAGACAGAACACGCGTCCCAGGATGTTATCAACCCAGCATCCTCCCACAGGACCTGCCGAGAGTGTGTCTCAACATCGTGGAACACGATCTGCCTGTATGATTCGAAAGTGATAAGATATCTGCCGCCGATAATTCTGGGATGTCCTAACGGCGATCCTCCGAGTCGTATCTGTGTACTTGAAACAGCCTGAATGGGTTGTGTGGTCCAGCATTTTGCCAACCGCTCCGATCGTATCAAAGTTTGCTCAAGAAAACGGGTGGATTGGGAAGGAAATGGACCAGGAGGACGAGGCAAACACGCATTCGCGTAGATCGTCTTCCAGATCACGGGATCATAGGTAATGTCATGGAACAACTTTGAAACCTAGCAGGTCAACATCAGAGCCGTCAGACCAGTCTAGAGAACTCAGTTAAAATTTTCATCCTACCAATCGTAACTGTACAACATCTCGGGGGCCGAGGAAGCACAAGATGCGGCAAACAAGCTCCAGTGGGAGGGAATCGAAGGGCCGCAAAAGTTCCATGTCGCGCGACGTTGGAGCCGACGAAATTTGAATCGTCCTCTTTATCGCAGGCACTCAACAACCTTGTCATGCACTGCGGCTGTTGACGCCAGCCCGGATCCGACTCTGTTCGGCTTAAGACTGACTCATGAGTCAGTCGGGCAGTGCTCCACGTAAATTATAAACTTCGTTATGTATAGGTTGCTACGTCAAATTAAAACCCATTAGATAGTGCTAGTGATCCAGCGGTCTCGGAGCGCTACGGATCAGCACCGGCTGCGATTCCCATGTTGCAGTCCAGATGTCCCACGCAATATTCCGTATATCCGTTGGTCCTCCGCGCAAGCGGAAAGGAAAGGCCCGGGCGGTGGACACCGACTCCCGCATGCCTCCAGTTGATCAATAATGATTGATGAATGTCCAGCTGTGTAGTCCTGATCTGCGATGTTGAAGTTCCTTCGACTCTTTGGTTTGCCTACGGGACGAGTGTTCGGTAAACTTCTCGTAATCACATGTGCCTCGTTGCAGTTGGAGTAGGTCCCGATTATCAGGCCAGCAGAACAGAGGTGGCGATGCAGATAGCTTAGTCAGCTGCGCAGCCCAGAAGGGCAGGGCAGGACGTTGTCGTCGTGTCGAACCATCACGCATTCACTCGAGCTCAGTCCCAGCTGACCGTCCCCACAGCACACAAAATGAAGTATCTACACTTCCCATGGCATAGACTGTCGCCAGTCCAGATAAGTTTGAACGCCCTCTGTATCGTTATTTTCCCCCAAATCCCTTGAAACCTTTACTCGCCAATGTGACTCCAACAAACGCATCTGCAGCGAAATCGCTACGACCAACAATATCCAACTATCAGTCTGCTAAACACGAGTGTCTCTGTACTCTCGTCCTACTACATCAGTCGGATCCAGTCCACGGCCGGTTCTTTTGATTCACCGAGGGCCGCGGCAACCGACCTAATCGGAGTAACAGTCGGCAAATCGTCTTGGGCTTTCAGTTTGAGTCAGTTGAACGCTCGACCCCACGAGACCAGTGTCAAGCATGTAGGTTGAAACTTGAGTCACACCTCCTCCGAGTCGTTCAAGTTATTGGTCTTCTGACCATGTCAGTAATTCTTGTCACTATTACCTGCAAGCTTATCTGTCCAATCAAGACGATTTCGTGGGTAACTTCTGCGTTATCTCTTCTCCTTATGCGAACGCGTTCACTGGGTGGCGTTAATATGATATCAATGCTACTATATTATGGCGCCGCTGACGACGTTCTGGTCACCAGACCTGGATATCCCATTTTTGAAGAGGCTCTACAAAGAAAGATCAGTCGACGATAAGCGTTATATATGGAAGGCTCAAAGGGAACCCTCCCCATATTACTGCCTTGCTTTGCATCCCAACCACCCAACCACCTCCTACAGTCGCGTTGCAGGCGGGCATTCATGTTTCTGCTCTTCACGACTGAAGCATGAATGTGCGCAAGCTACGGAACCATTGAGTCCTTCGTTGACTGACATCCACGAGCCTGACTCGGGGTACGACTGCGTTACTTACATAATTGGAAACTATCCTCGCTGGCCTTTTCCTCTTCGATCTTGAGTTTGAAGGTTGTCGACGAGCACTCTATCTTCGCGCCAGTTTCGACATCCCGGTGAACCAAGGTGCCGATTCAGGCAACGACGATGAAGTGCTCGGAGCCGTGCGGGGATGTCATTCGGGCCATTATCACAGCACATGTTCGAGGAAAGCTGTCTGATATAGCAAGGTATCTTAAGCCTCTCTCGCATTCGTGGTTGCTAACATCTTGACGGGAACATTCAGGGGGCTCATCCCAGCTCGGGGATCCAGGATATGTGTGTCATATGTTCCCGCGAAGCTCATGGAAGCACGCCAATATGTGGGATTCCTTTCATAGGTATACAGAAGAGTCAAAGACGAACGCTAACATCGCGATCCTTCTCATAGATTGTCCCCGCTTTATGTCCTCCGTCTGGTTGTCTTGTACCTGGCCATGACCCTCAGCACGCCAAGAGAACACGGGTGCTTTATGATCAACGAGGTTCTTCCGTTCCGCTCCCACACTACACGCTAATTGACAGCTTCAGGCCCATCTCACGCTGCCTCTATGTTCTATCTAACTGGGGTCACTTTCAACATTTATGTATTTCTCGTGGGGAACAAAAACAGTTCTGTTCGTCCTCCCCGTTTCTCATGTTAGTTCGGTCAGGCTGAGTCCACTCGGAATCGTCGGTGACTCCTTGGGTGGAACGTTTGTGCTCACATTCTTTGTGGCTGAATACAAAAGATTCAGGAGAACACGCAGGAGAGTAACGGGTAGCCCGCAAGAAGCTTCGACGAATGTCCAGAGCCGTCCTATCCATTGGAGTGCAAACAGATCACGAGGCTGCACCTCAGTCTGTTGTCGTTGGTGAGTATTTTTGAATCTTCCCTGGCATATTTAGGATGACAGTGTACATCCGCAGTGCAAGAAATCATATGGTGTGCAGCTTTCTTTTTTTTGGTAATCTGTGGTCGCCTGATAGTGTTTATGTAAACGTCAGACAGGTTATGAGAGTTTACTGGCATTGTTCATACACAGAGTAAGCCTCCAGCATGGAGTGCACCTTCATGTAGGCAGGTATACTCCCAGATTCAGGTACTTATGCGTTAGACTCCCAATACCCAGGGGTATGTATACCCATGCTATTGCCTGTATGATTTCCATACAAATAATTTATCAATAAATCTTTAACGATTCTGTTTCATCTCTTCTACCGGACGTGATTCTGATGAACTCAGGCCTACCTCGCAAGAGGACAAAAGGTCCTGTACTCCATACTGTAGGTCATACCAATATCATGAGACGTACTAATCGCGAGAGCGTCGGTACTTGGCACCCTACAGCTGAAACCAAACCAGCATGGCAGCACTCGATATAACTTACCCGTGTATGTTCTCCTGGGTCAAGTGTTACGTGACATTCTCTGTCACTGTGCTGCCTCAACATCGGATTTGGTGCAAACGTCGGCACTGTCATGATCTCTCCCGCGAGCGCCGTCCTACCCACGACTCGCCGCCTTGCGCAGATTGAGCACCAGGCGCGATGCCTTTCAGGGAAAAATCATTCAAATTGAGCGACCTTGGTATTTGAATCGAGCAGCTCAAATGGACATACACTCCAGGAACACATGGAAACCCGCCACCTATGTTGCTTTAATGTGGATCCATTGTGCCGCCACACTGAGCAAGCGGAGAAACGAAAAGAACGTACAACATGAGCATGAACGGGCTCAGTGCAATGACTTTAGAAAGCTCGAGGTCGATGTTAGGATGACTGCCGACCATGAGACACAAACGAACGGATTGTGCGCCGATCACGTCACAAAGGCTCCAGTGAATGATACACCAAAGATTCTAGCACGTCAACCCGTAAAACACCATCGGATAGGGCACCCACGTACACAGGACATACGAGAAATACAGCAAGATACCGTCGCGCACGATGAGCACGATGAGTGGAGAGAGGGACTTGATGTCGATCAGGTGCTTCGGCGTAATGCATCGGCCGGCCACTGTCCGTACGACTGACATGACGAAGAAGGCCGCTGTCATAATAGTACCCGAGGTGTGAGTGGACATGTGGACGGCGAAGACTATGATAGGTACTGACTCGCAATGAACAAGTAGGGCACGCTGAGGCATGCAAAGGTTTCCTGGATCAATGCACGGAATCGCATCGCATATACCTGTTGGACTTACCAGGCTACCAGACCGAAGGACAAGTGGGATAGGTTCCAATATACCCAGGCGTTGGGATGCCCGAGGGTACAGGGACGACGGATGCCTTCATTCGAATCATTGTGGCGACATACAATCCAAGCTGCATCATGTACGCTCGACATCAGCCAGTTCAGTAGTCATGCCAAACACTGGCCACAAATTCACCCTGCCAAGGCACAATTCAGTTCGCGACTCACATGTAAAGTAGAAATATACGTACAGATGACAAGCAAGATGAAGAAGACATGGGCTGCAAACATGATGCATTTAGCAAGATCGGAAAGGCCGTCATCACGCTTACTTTTTCTGTTCGGGTACATGGCATACAAACCCATAGTGAGAATCACAATCACGACGGTGGCGACCGGCGCGTATCCAGCTCTACACTGTCATGGGCAACTGTAGCAAGTGTCGTTGGGTGAACTTACGAAAAAAAGATCCCACAGCCAGCCTCGACAACTGACAGTATCAGATTGAGCGGAAAAATCAAGAGCTATATAGTGCGAAGGGGAGCGAACATACAACTATAAATCAAATCAAATGTGAGCGAGTTGTCTCTAGTTATATGCAGAAACTTGGCGTACTTGCAAGGGGAGGTCGACCGTTGTGGTCACTGCAAACGGGAGTCAGGTGAGGGTAATGATTCAAGTCTTCGAGAACATCAAAACAAACCTGAAAAGACAGCGCTGAGTACCGAGTGCACGACATATCCAAAGGATCACCAGTAGGAGCTACGAAAGCGAGAGGTCTATCGACTTGCATGATGTAAATCAGGCCATAATATCTTGCAAAGATGAACTGGGCCTTGGAGATGGTCCATCTCGCCTCGGTGTCACAACGGTCGAAGCAACGTCAAGGTATCTGCACTCGAATACGTGGACGGACGCACTTCCAGACATGTTCAATCCCGAGTGCAGACTGTCACCATTTCAGTGACATTCTTTATCGATACCGTCGAGTCGAACTCACCTCCTTGTCCAAGTTTATCAAGACGTCTTAAAATGAAAAGCAGATCATAGACATTGAGGGAGTCGGTCAGCACTTCAAATCGTAAGAAAATCCTCATTCGGAGCGGACTGTAGTAACATCGACACTGACTGCAAACATAGGTATTGGTCAGATTTTGCCGCGCCGCCACTCATACTTACCACTATCTCCTCTTCAATCGCAGGTGGAGCAGCCGACATCCTTCGGTGGCACCGTGAAGCTCGGGCGTACAACGTTGAGTCGCAATCAAGGCACCAGGCGAGGTGGGAGTGATTTTGCATGTTCAGCTCATTGTTTTATTTTATATAAAAATGATCAATCGATCACGGCTGCCGCCTGTTGCAGAACCGGCAATGTGGGTGGTGAACTTGCTTGAGGAGGAGGGGCCTGACATTGGTTGTCGTCAATGTTGTGGACTTGGGTGAATGATGGATGCAGCGCGTGGCTGAGACACATAATGACAATGTCGACTAAGTTCAACTGTCGGATTGTAGTGACAGAGGTGAAACTTTCGATACGGCGTCCTAGCGGGACTATAAAAGCAGTAGCTACTCGTGAAACCGGAATTGACCTTGTCATTCAGGCCCAGGCGTGAGAAGTTCTTCGTCGTGGACCTTCGTAGCTTCTTTAAAGTGGAAAACGACGCCGGCCGACCGGAGAACCTCAACATGAAGCTATGAGTTCTGTACACTTCGGACGCGTTTAAACATAATCTGCACACCGCACTGGGGTACCGCGTACGCGTCTTGGTAAGTACCAAGTTGGTGGTTTTCCTCGTGTCATAGACCAAGGGAGCTGTGCTGCAGAGCGGTACTCAGTTCCTGATATGCCTGACGTTTGTGCAGTTCACTCTCATTTCATCATCATCGCCATACGCCTGTCACGCAAGGTAAATATGCTGTGGCCTAGTTTCTGACAAGTTTCCATGTGGATGTTCTTGGTTGGTATGGCAGACGTCGGTGTACGTATCGAGAGGGGCAGTCGCAGAGCTCGTTGCGAAGGCTGCACCGGTTGCACAGGGTTTTCCCAAATACTGGACGACTGTCGTACTTCTTCTCCTTCACCAGCCTATTGACGCATTGAACGTCAGTCAAAGTAACATCTCAATGCCAGCCATCCCGTAAGAGTGCCTTTCCATCGAGCCAGCTTTCTGTTCATTCTAAGAACGAACCCTAGATCCGTGAACGCACATGCCGACGTCACCTTCCACACCCATCACCGGCATGCGCGTCAATCCATTAGTATACCCACACCTTCTTCGACCAGTAGCTCCATCACGATTCCCATCGTCATTTTCGTTGTCCTGTTCGTGATTGCACTGGCTGCGAGCGTTATGCGGTGCTTGAAAAAAACACAGGTACGTGTCTCGTTTCGTTCTGGGCATCTGCAGCGTTCAAACAGCCATGAAACGAATTCGTGCAGCGTTCGTCTAATGTGGCGCCCCGTCCGGTGGTGCGGGCACCTCCAGGTTCACGACGCGGGCCTGTCGTTGCAGAAATTTTAGCCGCTAGCTCGGCTGATGCGGTTGCACGAGATGAAGGGAGCCGCCACATGCTTGCGGTTGTGTCGAGTCCCGCACCTATCGATGGTGAGTATTTCCATGCTTTATTTATGCCAGAGGGTGACCGTAGTGCAAGACCCACCACGACTGATAGACCGACCATCCCAGCCTACGCAAACGAACGATCTGCTTTTGGCGAACGAGAACGACCGCGGATTGAGGGCGTCTTTGGATGCCCAGGTGGATGAGCCCCCGAGGATGGTCATCATACATCAAGACGGCGGTCATGTGCCACAGGTCGACGTGGCCAGACCCGTCGAGATGCCGCCGCCTTATGCGTCGATATTGTTGGCGTGAACGCGTGCATTTTTCTCTCTTTTATTTATTCCCAACTTTTTTTGTCAACACCTTCCGCTGTGACTCGGACGTTGCCGAACAAGCCAGGATCCGCGTGGGTGCCAACTGCATAAACGCCAGCGGCATTGGAGGGG
Organism: Boletus sensibilis; assembly: GCA_038092655.1. NCBI lineage: Eukaryota > Fungi > Basidiomycota > Agaricomycetes > Boletales > Boletaceae > Boletus > Boletus sensibilis. Next base: position 2,540 of record JBBPQU010000179.1, on the reverse strand, counting down.
ACGTACAAAGGGCGGAAGACAAGTGCGCAGGAGACGGGGTGGGCGACCGCGGCGGCTGGGGCGTGTGCGCAACAGGGCGGAGCATGGTGAGGGTTCACGACGAGGCGGATATGAGAGATGTCATCGCAGTCGCTTCTCCGATTTGGAGTCGATAGGACTCATCTCCTGTCCACCGATCATATTTTATCAATCATCGCAGTTGCTCACAGCAAGTTTCCTACTATTGACTTAGCCCACACGAATCACATCGAATTCGATCGTCGTCATACTAATCAGGAGGAGTACTTTATGACGTTACCGCTTGAGGCTCTTTCGTAGGCCTGTCCTCCAATCAGAGCTCTCAAAAGTCGATAAAAAAGGCAATTAAGGGTCCTGTGAGAATGTTTTTTGCTGAGGATTGCTCAGGACTGCTCAGGACCATTTTTCGTTTCACTGATTGGCGGCCCTATGCTCTAGCATCCACTGTTCGCATTCGCATTTTATCAATTACTGTCTATTTCAGGCAACTTGGCCACATGGGAAAATCGCATGAAAACATCGTCCTCAGCTTCGGTCATCCATAGCTCCTCAACGCGACATCGGGATTCGATAAAAAGGGTAGCGTTCGACTCGCACGAAGCCATAGATTCTCTTCCGAGCCATTCGACGACCAAAATCGAAAAAAAAATTATCTCGGGATTTCGGGGAGCCTCGGGTTGGCCTCGGGATTTCCTCCTTGCTCGAATACAAGACAAATCGCCCTCAAATCTCGCCGATTCAACTCAGAAAACACACCTCCGCCACAGGGTATGTTCCGATTGTGGGAGATCAACCAGATGTAGGGAAAATGTGTCACTATCTCGAATGGGTGCTCAATGTCGATCCAGTGACCCTCAAAGAGTTCGAGGAGGTGATCTGCAAAGATTTGTTGCTCCCGAGCCTCCTGCCATCGACAAAGAAGTCGATACCACCACCCGCTGCCAATCCCTTTGTGTTCCCGCCGGCTACAAGACCATTGCCATTGTAGTATGGTGTTGGATCCCACGCAGAGACGAGGACAAAGTGAGATCGTGATTCTGGTGAACGAGAAAATATCCCAAAACTGAGGGCGCTCGACGAGAGCGACTCCCCTTATATACTACTGGACAAGAATCATGTGAATAGCAAAAGGAATGTGTCGTAGGAAGGTGGAATATGAAAAGGAACCCTATCATAGAATTCTAACATTATCCCCCCTCTAAGGGCTGGCGTCCACGACAGCAGGCAAAGGCGGCACCTCGAAGGCGGAGGAGGGAAAACGAGAGTACTCTGAGCGGAAGGCTATATAATTGTCGGGGGGTGTGCCACAACAGATCGGGCACGAACAGATGGAATCGGGGAGGTGTGGTTGTGCGCGAAGGCGCATACGAGGCTGAGGTCAGATGGCAGTAGGGTGTAGTCGATGGAATTGAGCGACAGCGTCGCGTGCATTGGCCAATTCGGCTTCACATTTCCACTCGCACTCTTTGCGGGGAAAACCTCGCCAATGGACAAGATACTTGATGTGGCCACGGCGCTCACGAGAGTCCAAGATGGACTCGATCTCTTGCTCTTCAGTCTGATTGACGAGGGTCAGAGGTGGTGGTGGCGGATGATGTTGGGAAGCAAAAACTCCTGGTGTGTACGGCCACAGGAGGCACTCGTTGAACACGGGATGAATGCCCTTCCAGGAGCGGTTGAGGTGGAGCTTGTAAGCACCAGGACCCACTTTGGTGACGACCTTAAAGGGGCCATAACGCTTGTCATCGAGTTTGCGTGAGGGTTGGTCAGAACAAATATTGGTCGCTTCAAGGAGGACGAGATCCCCGGGTTAGTATTCGTGAGGGGGTCGCGCACGGCAGTCGTGGAACCGCTTCATGTCGGCCGCTGTGTGTGTGAGAGCAAGATGAGCTTCGTCCTGGGACTGCTTCATATGTGCGACGAAATCTTCTGCCGAAGCATTTTGGACCACACAACGCCGATCGAGACCTATGTCGGGTTGCTGACCATAGTTGAGCTGGAACGGCGAGAAGCCGGTGGCGGAGGAGGTGCGTTGGTTGTGCACAAACTCCGCCAAAGGTAACCAATCAGCCCAATTGGTTTGGCGATGGTTGGTGTAGATGTGGAGGTACTGTTCGACTTCGGCGTTGAGATGCTCGGTCTGACCGTCAGTCTGAGGATGGTAAGCTGTCGAGGGGTTACCTTCGATTTTGAGCAGCGCATACAGATCCTTCATGAAGGAGGAGACGAATTGGGGACCACAGTCGGAAATGACCTTGGTGGGTGTCCCATGGAGCTTGAAGACATGGTCTCGGAAAATCTTGGCCACGCCGAGTGCAGTGATCGTGTCGTGAACTGGGAAGACATGGATCATCTTGGAAAAGTGGTCAATGACATTGAGGATGGCGTTCTTGCTGTTGGACTCAGGGAGTGGTCCAATGATGTCAATGGAGATGACTTCCCAGGGCGCGTTCGGTATAGCGTTGGGGTGTAATGGCGTGGCTTTGGAGACCGCCTTTGGCTTGGTCTTTTGGCATCGGTCA
>JBBPQU010000178.1:0-32506 GCA_038092655.1 Boletus sensibilis | reverse complement strand
TCACTCGGGTTCACACGGGTTAATGATTTGAACCGATGAACCGTGTGTGTGCACTTGTCTCCAGGACCAAAGCCAGCCGTACTTTCCAGTATCTGCACTGAATCCCAGAAGCCTTCTCAGTGAATGCACCATGGGTTGACTCCATTGTTCGTACCCACGAACTCAGCGGAGGTAACCGGCTAATCCACATCCACCAAGAAATGAAACGCTTTTGGACCAATTGTGGTCAATTTGGTATTAAAGCATCTCCGATGGCGGCCCGTAGTCCTCGGGTCATGGCATTGTAAAGCAGACCGAGCAACTCAACTCTCCCAATTCACAGGCAAGTTCTGCCACGCCCCTGAAACGCTGCCCAACCTGGCCGACCTGAGTTGGTACGTTATGAGCATCTGTGAAATAGGCTTGTTGAGATCAGTGGCGTCGCTAACGTAGTACTGCTCTGTATATTTGAAGGCAGATAAGGTGGAGTTAATTGCTAAGGTATTGTGTAGGTGATAAAAGCCAAAGGATCGTGTATTGGAACCAATAGACTTCGGCGAGTTCGTCTCATCATACGTCATACCTGTGGCTGATTGTGAACACCCAGGGAGAGATCCCCGTTCTTGGGCTATCGAGCCCAGACGAGGACATAAAACCCCAGTGGTGCATCGGTGACCACGAGTCCCGAGTCCCCGGCTGTCCAGTTACACACCAATATAGATACTCAACCACATTATGGTTACTGCGGCCGATGGTATCGGCGATGCTAAGTTTGGTTTGGCGGACCGTAAACCTCCTCCTCCCTGAAGGGCGAGTGATCCTAGGCTGGATCATCCATAACCGTGCGCAGGATACAATGCGGACACCGTCGTTAATGGAAAAGTACTTGTTTAAATTTTGCTAGTACGCTACTGATGGACAAACGTCCATGGTAATGAACCTATTTTAATTTGAAGCTACGTCAAACCGTCCGTTGTGTACGGTGCACTTATACCCTTTGGGAAGGAGGTGCCTTGTCTTGAAAAGTAAGCTTCCAAGACTGGGTAATCTCAGACACGATGATCGGGATCAGTTTATTCGATGCAAGGGCATTTTACGTGGAGAAGCCGGGCTGACGGGATGCCAGCTACGAGTTCACAACTGGATGGAGGGATTTTCTCTTCGATGAGAAGATGATGTAATTGATAATCGCGATGTCAACAGATGGTGTCGGACGGGTGTTTGATCGGGTCTGGAATTCCTCGGCTCTGGGGACTCTCGCGAGGTCGATAGGTGGTGTCGAATAGGTCTTTGATTGGTCTGGAATCCCTCGGCTCTGAGGACCAATAACCGATATGAGTCACATCAGGTTTGCTTTCCGCGCCACGGATCTCACACAACGCAGTTAGCAAGAGTGAAGACTTAAACGTTGAACGAAACGGATTCCAGGGATTCCAGGCCGCTCTAGAGCAATCTAGAGCGCTCTGGAGTGCTCCAGGCTCCGTTGTGTCCATTGTTTACAATACTGGTAACTTCCATGTTGTGTAACAAGTGACGACGACGACGACGACGCAGTGAATGGACTTGGTAAGCCGAGAACCTGATGAGGTCAGGACCAGTTCCGACCACACAGGACATTGTAAACACCTTAGTCTTCAGAACGGCGTGTAGTTGTGATTATTGACTCGATTCGCTGGAAGACCCAATCACGGTAACTACAGAGTTTTAACCTTTTCGATCACCGACTTGCTCGGAGACACAGTAACCGTGCCATCGATCTTGATACTGGTTGTTCACTAACATCCAGGCAAGTGATAATCACCATACATCGGTCATGTACATGCTGAAAAACGCGACCCTCCCCTCACGAAGTCATCTTGGTTATGTAAATCCGCGAAAAGGGTGCGCCTTAGTCTTAGAATCGAACACCGCACAAGTCATCATCCGTTGTCCCCGCTGGTTCTTCACAGCGCCATCAACCAGCATGTCAACGAATGACTACAGGGCACATTCTCGAGACATCGGAGCCTTCCTTGCAAATTACCCAGGGATGCCGAAATCGGACCCAGAGAACGATCCTTCTGCGAACTATTTCTTCTACCTCAATCAGCTGCGATGTCAGCCCGATAACTTGTTGGTAGAAGAAATACATTCAAAGTGAGTGACGGGGTGCTCTTTGATCAGGCTTTGGGTTTCCATTCAGCTGAGAGAGCAGATGGTACGCCGACTATGGCGAACTCGAGTGGAACCACGCATACGTCCAATGGCTGTAAGTTCTACCTTCGTTAATCAAAATTCCTGACGTGTAGGCCGCTTCAGATTTCCGATCCAAGAGGACGGAGTGAACATGGATGCTTATCGGCTTTTACCCCATGAAATCGGAATGATGAGAAATAACAAGGAGATCATCTGCCGTTTGGTGAGATCATACGAGATGATGCTCGACTTCTATGGCATGTGTTTACTCGCGGATACGGGGTTGCTCGGGCGTTCGCTCCTTCCTCGGGATTTCAAACCACGCTACCGAAATCTCCTCAGTGAGTGGCTCTCTATATAGGTTAAACATAATGTACACTGAATGGTTAGGGAAACCACACAATAATCTGCGCATCACTCGTATTCTCAAGTGCTTGTCTGAACTGGGAGTGGAGCACTTGACCGCCGGGTTTCTCTTGCATGTTTTAAACGAGCAAAGTGAAAATAAGATGCTCAATTCCGCGTCGCTGCGGCTCAGCATGGACCGGTGGTGGGCTAACTGTATACGGGACGACCAAGAGCGAGACTGGGTTGGCCAAGCTATTACAAAAGTTAGATCTGGGGGACTGTTCACAAGGGAGATGTATGAGACTGCGATGGGGATTAGGCAGTCAACTGGAAGGTTCCCTGTTGATATGGTCATGTAGCATTCAATTCGGCTGAGTTTGTAGTCCCAGTATACAGATGTCGTATTCGGAACCGGCCAAGAACGATGTATACAAGCTTGATGTCTCCCATTCTGATGATGATTGTCCATGACACATGATATTACACAATAAAAATACAAACAACAGTACAGTCGTTGAATTTTGAATTTTGAAACTGTGCGGAACCTGACGCTATCAGCCGTCGCGATGATCCAGGTCGAAGGTCATACTCACATCCTTGCAAGAGGCACCCGAAAGACGGTTCGGTCATTGCAGACCTTGCAACTTGGAGATGATCGTGTCATCTCTTTTCTGCACATACATCGGACTGATAGACTGCAAGAGTTCCTCGATCGACTCATACGTCTGTCCACCATCAAGCTTTGAAACATAAGTTCAGATCAGCCATCACGACTGACGTAGAATGATGCAAATTCACCTGATAGCCACAAATATTTAAGGACACCCTGATGCTAGTCCCCTCCAGTATTGTCACGACGGCAGTCGCCTCGTGTGCTGAATACTGTCTTGTGACCTCGTACCGAGTCAAACCAAAGGACTGCTCGGAGAGAGCACGGCTCAGTTCGTCGTGATAGAAAGAGGATGAAGAAGAAGCCATGTTGACAGTGGTCCGGAGATTGCGTCTCCATTCTGAATCTTTAGGGGAGATGCGGTTATATAACCTCGTCATCCAGCAAGGGACAGACATGTTATCCTGTCATACAAGTGAAAGAACAGGAAGCCCACCGCCAGGAGTGAAAGCAGAGAAAGTGAGATCACAGCAGCCCTTCAACAAATGATCATGATGATTATTTGCACGGTTTCTTGACCCTGTTGCCTATCACAGTTTGTAATACGGGACACCGGCTTTCTCTTCATAAAAAGAAACAGAAGGTACATACTTGTCGGAGCCCGGGTATTACCGCCATACTCCGCAACTGAGAAAGCTTTGAAAAGCGATTGGGCAATCAGCCGAAATCATATACTGATTTCGCGAGTTGGAATCACGAGGGACATTCTAAATGGATATGACCAGGGCAGCAGGTTCATCCCGTGCAGGAGAGTGCTAAAAAGGCAACCCTCCAACTGGTAGACATTCACGGTGTGCGCACATCTCTCACCCGCTGAGAGCCCTTAACTTGCCATATCAAACCGGCCTACAGGTGTCCGACAGTTCGCAAAGATGGATCTTTCAAATATCGATGTAACGGCATTTGCAATGTCCTCCCGCACGAATTGACAAGTCTACATTGGGGAGGAACGCTTGAAGAGCTGTGCCAGAAAAAAATCAAGGAGAGAACGAAGGGCGTCGAGAGGCACAGGGATATCGGCTGAAGTGAAAGCTTCGAGACAGGGGAACTCGACGAGATGATGCAATTCGCTTACGTTGTTCAAAGAGGGTTGTAACGTGAGGGGAAAGAAGCTGACCAAACTCCAACAAGTCAACATGTGGCTATCAATACTGCGCCCTAAAACTTAGATTGAAACGAGAGCTCCTATCGCAGGAATTGACTGCCCTTGATTTTCAATTTGTGGTGGGAGTGGGTCTTAAAGCAGTGAAGTCTCGAAGGGCTCATGACCAGAAAGGCCCCTGAGAACCCAGGGCAACGTGGTCCCAAGGATCACCGGATTGAGATTTAACCCTCCGGCTCTATGGTATGCAGGGAAAGACTGTTATAGTCGACTGAAACTTCCGGACCTTTTCGTCATTACGTTTGGACTGGAAAATTTAACTTCCTAGTTCTATTGAATGCCCACGCAAGGGGACGCTGAAATCACAGGACTAATCAATTGTTTGTGGGTTCAGTCTCATTTCTGCTTGCAGTATAACTTAAAATACCTGTGAACCTTGCCTGATATACGATTTCAGGGCGAACTAGGACTTTATTAGGACTAGAGGACCATGTGAGGCTACCGTACAATTAGCGGTCGTCTGCTAGATAGATGTGAAAGGGCATACCTCGCAAGTTATCCAATGCGAGAGGGGACAAGAGACGAGTTAGCGGTAATATATAGCACGTTTGTATCCCAAACGTCGTGCTATGCCGTGCTGCTCCAACACACTTGGGCAAATTCACCCACGTCTTGGGGCTGGTTTCTCAGGTTAGCGCTGAGCGGGTGGAGGCTAAAATCTTGTTTTACATAACAGACTCCCAATTGCTCATTGGTAATTGGGACATACCATTTTGGGGTATACAGCAACCGACCCCAAGTCACACAACTTTGTTCTTGAACGGCAAACGCAGCTGCTAAACCACTTTGTTATACGCTCAATTGCTGTGAAACTCGCCCCACCTACACGTTTTTGTCCGTCCGAGATTAAACAACGTCTCTAAAACTCCAACTTTACCCGACGGACCAAGCAATCTATTGGCATGGATGTAGCCAAGGCAGTGGAGACGTACATCACAAAGTTGGTGTCTGCTCCTTCAGCTATGAAAGTTCTCCTTCTTGATACTCACACGGTAAGGTCGTCCAGCTCGCGTTGCCGTATATTGACCTCTCCTGGTTCTGCCAGACGCCGATCGTCTCTCTTGCCTCGACACAGTCGACTCTCTTGTCGCATCAGGTTTATCTCACGGATCGAATCGATAATAGGTTGCGCAACCCAATGCCTCACATGAAATGTGTCTGTTTTTTGCAACCTAGCGAGGGCAGCATCGAAGCAGTGTGCGCAGAGCTGCGTGAGCCCAAGTATGGTGAATATTACCTGTGTCAGTGCGTGGATTCTTTCAGAAAGCCGATATCTGGGCTAACGTCCATTGATTGACCAGATTTTAGCAATGTGTTGAGTAAATCCTCGATCGAACGCCTTGCCGAGGTAGACGAGTTTGAGGTGGTGCGAGAAGTGCAGGTAGTGCTGCTGACCGCTCTTTGCAGCGAGTGGAGTTGACGTCTCTCCAGGAATACTTTGCGGACTACGCGCCTCTCCTGCCTTGTTTATTCTCTCTCAACCACTTGCCCACTGTCAGCAAACCTTTGTATGGATCAACGCCCAACAGCTGGGATAACACCGCTCTGGAACACTGTGTCCAAGGAATCATAGCTGTTCTTCTCAGCTTGAAGAAAAAACCTGTCATCCGGTACGAGAAGATGAGTGGTATGGCCAGAAAACTGGCCAATGAAGTTCAGGTGAGTTCTCTTTCCGTATGACCATCTACTCTATTCATGCTAGTGCAAAGCATCGCATCCAGGCGGAGTCCGCCTTATTCGATTTCAGGCCTACGCAGGTGGCACCGCTGTTACTCATCCTTGATCGGAGAAACGACCCTGTCACGCCTTTACTATCACAATGGACATATCAGGCCATGGTCCACGAGCTTCTCTGCATCCAGAATGGAAGAGTTAACCTCAGCATGGTTCCTGATATTCAACCTGAACTTTCTGCAAGTTCATTTCCGCAGGATATGCTTCCACTTGTCTCTCACGCGTTCGATAGGAAATTACTCTCACGACCTTCACTGATCCGTTCTTCCAAGCACATTACTTGGCGACATTTGGTGATCTTGGTACATCACTGAAAAATTATGTCCAATCTTATCAATCGCGTTCACTCGCTCAATCACCCTCGGCCATCAACTCGATATCTGACATGAAACGGTTTGTCGAGGAATATCCCGAATTCAGGAAGCTTGGCGGAAACGTCAGTAAACACGTCGCCCTGGTCGGAGAACTCAGTCGGTTGGTTGAAAGAGATCATCTGTTGGACGTTGGTGAAATAGAACAAGGCCTTGCGACGAGTTCAGGCTGTGATTTTAAGGTTCGTCCAACGTTCGAAAGTTCACCTTTTCAACCCCCAATCGTACGTTTGAGCATAGACTGTCCAAGCTCTCGTCTCGAACAACACTGTGCCTGCGTGGAATAAGCTCCGAGTTGTCATCCTGTACGCGCTACGCTATCAGAAGACACAGACGAGCAACATTGCTACGCTCATCAATCTCCTCCTTTCCAACGGAGTGTCACGAGAGGAAGCAAGGGTGATTGCATTCTATCCTTCACGTTCAGCACTGATTGAATTGTTTCGTCAAGCTTGTTTATGTCTTTTTGAACATCGCCGGTTCCGATCAGCGGCAAGATGATTTGTTTTTGATGGAGTCACTGTTAGCCAAAGGCAGGTCTGCGTTGAAGGGCCTGAAGGTAAGTCATATTCATGTTGTGACCGGCCTCTACTGACAAGTGATATAGGGTGTTGAAAATGTCTACACTCAGCACACTCCACACCTCTCACAGACATTAGAAAACTTGTTCAAGGGACGCCTGAAGGAGACCAGCTATCCGTTCCATGATGGTGCGGGAACGAATCTTGGTCTGCAACGGTATGCTGTGTGATCCCGCTGAATTTCTCGTACTAACAATTACCCCTAAGACCGCAGGATATTATTGTATTCATGATCGGTGGGACAACGTACGAAGAGGCCAGAACAATTGCTTTATTGAACCAAGATTCTGCTTCAACGGGAACGCGGGTGCTGCTTGGCGGCACATGCGTCCACAACTCGTCCAGGTACTTCATGCCAATTTCCGTTCTTATCACGATTCGGTACTGACCTCCATCAGCTACTTGGAGATGGTTCGCACCGCAGCAGAGACCTTTCCCAACTCTGTGTACGAGCCGCCACCAGAATCATCATCAAACGCGCCATCACTAAACCTCAATTTGGGTGGTGTCAATGTCAGTCTTGGTGGGCCGGGTGGTTCGGGGGTATACAGAACGAGCTCGGACAATGTTGGAGTTCAAGCCGAAGGCATCAGAGATGGTGTACGCAACCTAATCGGCAAGGTGAAGCAGGGCGTGGACAAGATAGGATTGTGATGGAAGCATACTTGGCGTGATCGCATCTATACACATTGCACTACTACTAGCCACTACCATACAAGAGCCGTGGTATTTATTTACACCTTTGACCGACCATGTTGGAATCCCCCAAGCACTGTATGATTCGCTCCGGAAAGGACACGTTGTCTATTCAGTCACGTGATGTAAAACGGTATTCGGATCTCATTTCTGAAGTCAACAATTCTCATTCTACACACTGTTTTCGACTTTCACGGTCGCTCTCCTTGACCACGGACTGGTGCAATGGCGAAAGGCTTTCTAGCAGGCCTTAAAGGCATCGATGCCTTTGGGAAGGTAAGTCATTATTTACACCTTCTTGTGACACGTCGACATCCCATGTCTTACCCTGCTAGACCACAGAAGACGTGAAAGTGAAGACGCGTACTGGTGCTCTCTGTATGTCCAACTTCGTTTCCTCGGGCTGCTCAAACTTACATCCTCTGGGTCCCTAGTGACACTTATTTCAGCATGTATTATACTGGCTTTCACGACCATGGAGTTCTTTGATTACAGAAGAGTTGGAGTCGACACTTCAATTGTCGTCGATCGAAGTCGTGGACAGAAAGTGAGCGTGAAGCTAAACGTGACATTCCCGCATGTCCCTTGTTACTGTGAGTGATGCGTCGTTAGTCTGCCTTTTCTTAGCTGCTAAGCCGAATACCATTTTCGGTTTGTGGATGTCTCTTTCTTGGACTTCGAACACGATGCTCTCAGTGCTTAGCCTCGACGTTATGGATATTTCTGGGGAACAGCAACGCGACGTTTCCCACAACATTGTTAAGAAACGACTCACAAAGACTGGCGTCGACGTCCCCGGAATGCGCGGCGGGGATCTGCGAAACGAGATCGACAAGTTGGCGGAGAAGCGCGGGTCCGGATACTGTGGTTCATGTTACGGTGGTGTGGAGCCCGAGAGTGGATGCTGCAACAGTTGCGAGGAGGTTAGGCAGGCATACACGAACAAGGGTTGGAGCTTCGGCAACCCTGATGAAGTCGAACAGGCAAGTTGAATATCTGTTGAGTGAGCTTTTGCATGTTAACGGTTCGCCATGTGCCAGTGCGTCCAAGAAGGGTGGTCGGACAAACTCAAGGACCAGGCGGAGGAGGGTTGCAATCTTTCTGGACGCATTCGAGTGAACAAAGTTATCGGCAACATCAACATATCCCCAGGCAGGTCATACCAAACTAATAGTCGGCATTTCTACGACCTTGTGCCCTACCTGAAGGACGACAAGAACATCCATGACTTCTCTCACATCGTCCATGAATTCTACTTTATGGCTGATGACGAATACAACCCGACCAAGTCCAGGATAGGAAAGGAGATGAGGAAACGCATGGGTATTGAAGAGAATGCCCTGGATACCTATGAAGCCAAAGTTTGTTGATTGGTAACGCATTCGCGCATTCTTGCTGAGTTGATTCATCTCTAGACCACTAAGCCTCACTACATGTTCCAGTATTTCCTCAAGGTCGTCTCAACGCAGTTCAGGACCCTCGATGGAAAATCCGTGCGTAAAATTTCTAATGGAACGCGATGCGGACTCACCTGGCGCGCAGATCAATACGCACCAATATAGTGTAACTCACTTTGAGCGAGACATGACGAAAGGCACGGGTGAAGAGGACAAACAGGGTGTTTACACGCATCACGGGGTTGCGGGAGCACCAGGTACGTGACTAGAAGTAATGGTCAAGAGGCCGCTGGTTACTGAGCCCTTGGATAGGCGCGTTCTTCAACTTTGAAATATCACCCATTCTTGTCGTCCACTCCGAAACAAGGCAATCGTTTGCACATTTCCTTACATCGTGAGTGATGCTTTTTCTTCTTCTTTCATGATGTTTCTCACTCTGCTCTTTCCAGGACGTGTGCGATTGTCGGAGGAGTGCTGACTGTGGCTGCGCTGTTGGACAGCGTATTGTTCGCAACTGGGCGTAAGTTTAAGAAGGGCGGTGGCGCCAACGGGAGTGCAAAAGTGCTGTAGATATTGTACTCAGTAGGTCACTGTCCGTCTGCGCATGCATTGGCCATCTATTCTGCTTGTGACCCTACTGTACTTTGGGCATGGACTAAGAGTGGATCGAGCTCTCCTCAACCGATTCGCTTTGAATATCAGAACGCTTGATTCTTCCCGGTTTCTCCAGTCTCAAATATTTGTCAAAGGCTTGAGCGGGGCACAACCTCGCCCTCGGAAACGTTCTGGATAAAGTGGGCAGCAGGAGGCGTTCTTTGGTGGGTTGCGGACAAAGTCATCGTGCATGTTGTGGTCTACAATCGGTGGACGAGGTGTGATACACCTCGGGAATCGCCGAAATGGTTTGACCAGTAGTGACGATGAGCAAGACTCCACCCACACTCTTGTCCGACGCGCTCACCTCCTTCAACAGAGCCGCGACTCTCGCTGTACGCGCACTTCTCCACCGCTTCACCAGCCACTGAATACCCTCGCCATCTCTTCTAGTTCACCGCTGCACAAGACCAGGCCCGCAAGGATCTCACACAAGCAACCACGGATGCCCGCGAAGCTCGCAGAGAACGCGACGAGGCCGTCAACGCTCTTCACGCCTCCAGGCTCGAAGAGCAAGCTTGGAAGCAAGAGGCCGGTGCATGGAAAGCCGCAGTGCGCGAATTCCCTTGTGTTCCACGCGTTCTCCCATCTTACCTTCACACACAAGGCAGACCAAGCTGAACTGACCGTATGACCATCTTTTTCATCTCTGACGCGTCTTTGATCATATATCTTATGCCAGATTAATCACCATCTCGAAACCATCGCCCAGCTACGCCAAGAGGCCTCTCAGTGGAAAAATCAGTGTCTTCGCCTCGAGGAGACCTCGAGACAAGAAGCCATCAGCTGGAAAGATCAGTTTCTTCGTGTAGAACAAGAGCGGTCAAAACTTTCTCAACGGGTAGAAGAGCTCGTAGCGGAGCAACTGGGTTCCGTATGTTCGCTCGATTCAAACTGTATGCCAGACTCCCTGAGTCCTTTTTCAGAGCGGACATGCCCAAACATCGACTGCACCATATACTCCCATGACGAGGTATTCTGCCATAGGCGACGTACCCGCATCCACCCGATTACAGCGTGCCTCCGCGCTTGATTCCTTGAGCCCAGGTCTCCAAGGTCCCCCTCCATCGAAATCTGCATCCTCCATGTCCAAGACAATCTCAAATGCAAATCGAACCCGCACAGGACCCATCTTGCAACTCCCAACACCATTATCGGAGAATCAACGCAGTGCACGCCAACGAGCCACACAAGAAACCGTCCCCCCTATTTCCCAGCCAGGATTGTCATCAAACGGCACGCGCCAGATACTCATTCGTCGCGTCCAGGCCGTCGTAGAGGTCCCTGTGAAGGAAGAAAGCGTTGATCGAGAGGTTGTGGGACCAGACACGCGTGTTTCAACTTCTGCCTCTAACACCGCCTCAACCTCAACTTCAGCATCTACTTCTGTTTCTGCGCCAAAGACTTCAAAGGCACCTTCCCGACCCACAGAGCTTGGCAAGGTAATTCCGCGTATTCAACGGAAAGCGACTGCAAAGCGAACCTACGTTGAGGTCGACGATGAAGAGTCGGAACAAGATAACGCCAGCCACGATCCCAAGCAAAGCGATGCAGAAGAATACGAATCTGTTTCAGATGATGAGGATGAATTACTGATGGGTATCGAGGTCAGCAAAACCTTGAGCGTGAAAGTTCTGTTTCAAGTTGACAGCCCACCTACAGACAAATCGCAAAGAAGTCTACGGCATGAAGCGTGTTCCGAAACCAATCTCGTTTCAGAAGACAGCTCGCCCTCTCGTTCTGGCCAAGAAACGAAAAGCACCTCCTCCCACCAAAAAGAGTCGACCTTCCACCACTTCTAAGCCATGAATGCCCTCGACCTACCATCCTTTCCTGGACATGGGACTTCTACCTATGTTTCCAGGTCGCCTGATTTATTCTCATACTTATGACCGATCTACCCATGCTTTCTCGCACGTCGGAAACACATTTTCTAACATCTTTCTCTCGCACCACGGCACGTGTACCCACAATGTAACTTTCATCCTCGCAATCAAGGTCCCTACAAGATATTGCCCAAGCTCAAAGTACAACACGGCTTTCTTGATACAGTACACTAATCACTTCAGTTACGCTCCCGGATGGAAGCATTTTCGCCAACGAAATCATCGAACCACTTGAATACTTCGTGATGCCACTTCAAGCTGTTGCCACCATTCAACACCCAGTGGTTTTCATCGGGGAAGATCACCAATCGGCTAGGTACCCCAAGTCTATTTCGAGGGCGCGGTGGTGTCAGCGCAAGTACCGAAAAGTCGAGCTGAGAGGACACGTACTGTTGCAGAGCGTGCCATACGCCGATGCCGTCGCTCTCGGGCAAGCGGTAGTCTTTGCTCCCATGGATGATCAACTCAGGTGTCGACCACTTGCTCACGGTGTACGCGGGGCTATACCTGTAATCCGTGGTCGGAGTTGAGTTTGGATTCCCGGCGGTCCGAGACGAGAACATACTTGCGAGACAATTCAAAGGATTTCTCTTCCCAGGGACGTCCTCCCCACTCGTGGTTGAACTAGCCAGATATCAGAAGGGTCTGATAGATTGGACGGAGATGTGTACGCACGAAGAAGAGCTCGTCAGTCGCGTAACCGTTGTACGTGGTGTCGAAGACCTAGCACAGTCTCAAAACAACGGAATGGAGATACTTATAAGAAGACTTACACCATCATGGCACACCAAGGCCTTGAAGCCAAAGCCGAATTGAGGATTTCCTTGAATCCAACTGGGAAAAGTCGGTCGTCAGCGCACTTTTGGGGGTGAAGATGTAAGTGCAGCCTACTTGATGGCGTAACCTCCGTAGCTCGCGCCAGCGGCGACTGCGCGCTCAGGGTCGATCTAGTCGATACTGTGAGAGGCACATCAGGGATTGGGGTTTTGATGCGGGTTACCTGAGGGTAGTTCTCCAAGACGTATCTCCAACCATTCACAAGATCCACAAAGGGCTTTCCTCCCCAGTCTTCCTTGATTCCCTCGGTCAGGTCTAAGACGTTTTTTGAGAGGACTGAGATGTTACACGAAGCAAAATTCGCGTACCCTGGCCGAAAGAAGTGGAACCAGTGGGGTTGATTGCCACGACGACATAACCCTGGTTTGCAAAGACTAGCAGGTATTGGATTCCAGGGAAATAACAGCCAGTAGACGATCACTAACCGTTAGGATTCCAACGAGTAGACCAAGAATCAGCCCAGCAACTTTCGGGGCCTGAATGAACGTGCATCAGCCATCTCTGGCGTCATTTTATAATTTAACGGGACTTACCGCCGTGGATGAGCAGAACGACAGGCCATTTCGCCACGTCCGTGGACTTGTAACCGGGAGGAGTGAGGATCCATCCATGGATGTCGTGCTCCGCGCCTCTGAACCAGAAATCCTGACCAGGGTGGAGGTGTTTGCCCTGGAGAGAAGCAGCAGAGAACTTGGTGATCTGGGCAAGCTCGCCTTTGACAGGGCTCGATGCATTCCGTTTGATGTCCGCTTCGACGAGCTGGAGGTTGCCAAGAACATACGCGTCATTAGGGGATGTGAGCGAGGACAGTGCAAAGAGGAGACGACCGCTCGAAAGTACTTGCAAGCCCGACGCAACGTGCGTGTCGGTCAGAGCAACGGGAGTATCGTACGGCGCGGTGAGTTTGGGATGTGCGGTGGATTCACTGGGGGTTGGAGGGATCGGAAGGGTGAATATTTTGACTCTGGCAATGTCTTCGGCGGTAAGGTAGATAAATTCGCCGCTTTCCGAGAACTAAATGGATGTCATGTTAGTTATATTTGCCAGAAAATGGAGCGTTACAACATGCCGCCAAAGCACTCGGGGAGCGGTCCCAGTCTTGGGTGATAGTGAAACTGACGCCTTTTGCAAGGTCGTGAATGACAACCTTGGCCCTGGATCGCGTGTCAGACTGGTTGGTAGGACGGAACACATTGACAAAATGATCTACCTGTCTGATTCATGGCCGTCTTCATCAAGCTGAAGCCAAGCCACCTTGTTAGCCTGACGGTTGAAAGTTGGGGCATGAGTTGCACCATGCACGCCAGCGGTAAGCTCTACGAGGTTAGAGCCGTCAAAGCCAACGAGGTATATCTATGGCCGAGTCAATAAAGTGACAGGAGACGTTAAAGCGACCCCACATTCTGTTTTGTGTGAATTGCTTTCGGGAGCTCAGGATCCTTTGCAGTGAAGATGATTTGACTGTCTGAGATATCGAAATCATCTGTTCCACCAAAAGGTTCGACGGGAGAACTCTGAAATGATAGATCCGTAGGTGACGACTCTCCATTGTAAGTAGGCTACATACCAAATCAGTGCCCAGGAGGACGTTGGTGAAGTCCTCTCCAAGGACGAATTTTCCTTGGTCTTTGTATAACCGCACGGTGAAGAGAGACTTGTGCTTGGGACCAACCCAAGTGTCCCATTGGCGCTCAAAGGTCTTATCGTAGACCAAAGCGGAATTGCCGCGGTTATCGTATTTTTCGTCGTTGGCCTTGACAGCCTTCAGATCGCCATCCGGATGGACGTACGCAGAGAAGACGAGGACGCCAGTAGAGTGCGCATAGCGGAAGTCTGCGGCGGTGGTGACGGGGAAGGACCCGACGGAGATGGGCTCGCCGACAGCGATCGCCTTTCCAGTGAATACGATTGGAATGGCGAAGAGTTCTTGTTTCTTCTCCTTGTCTTTGCCTGTCTCGACGACATGGATGATGGTACGCGCGTCAAACCAAAACGCATCGCCACCATCGGGAAGCGAGAGAATAAATGGGTCTGATCCGGCCGCGATGGGTGTGATGGCAAGCGACTTGTGTGTTCTGTGTGGAGTGGGATGGATCAGAGTCAGGAGGAGGACTGGATCTGTCACGACTCACTTGCGATCATCGAAGGAGTACGTGCTGAGGGGGATGAGGGCCAAGTCACCAGCCGGGTTAGGAAGGGGGACACCTGGCCTGGGCAAGGTCAGCATGTCCTTCGGGGAGAGAACATCAGGTGAGGCTTTGAGAGCGAACTCTGCAGACATCGTTGGAAATGGGGGACTCGCAACTGAGACTGGCGCAAAGGGCTGCTGGACGGAAAGACCCAGAAGATATAGGGCAGCCTCGTCCGACAATCACACATCGATTAAAGTCGATATCGATGGCCATCCAAGGACCCTTTTCCACGCAGAAATTAGTAAGGGGCAGTATCGGATGCGAATAGTGTTGCCGTCGAGTTCAGGTCTGTTCGGTTCACCTCGATAATTGGGAATGAAGTTCACTTCGCGATCGAGATTTGTCAAAGTACTATAGATTATCGATTATCTTTGGTTTGCCCTCCATACAACGAATTGACTCGAACTTGACCAAAATCGACACTTCGTTTCAATTCAGTTTGCCTCGCGGCAACACTAGATGGTCCTACATCGTCTATTCCTCGTCCATTTCCTCGTCCTCGTTTCCCGCATCTTGCTCCTCTGCAGACACAACCCCACCCCCCACCTGCGTGACCACCCCTGTGTCAGAGTCCCACCGTGCTTTCAGTCCCACTCTAAACACAACCATCTTCTCTCCAACGAGCTTCAGCAGTTGTGCCTGTTCGCTCGTGAGTGCTTTGCCTTTGTCGCATATCTTATGCGATGTTTCCAGCGTAGGGACGCCTCTTTGCAGTGTTGTAGACAGCCCTAGTTTACGCAGCTGAGGCTCCTCGTTGTGCGGGAACGGTTCCGGGGGGTCCGAGTGCACTCGCATCACAGGACCCACAGGGAGCATCACTGTCCGGCTGGCAATGTTGCCTGTCCGCGCAAAGTCGGCTTGTTGAAAGTCCTCGAACCACTCGATCACTTCCTGTGGCTCTGTGTCGGTAAATAGCAAACCAACTTGGCCTTTTATTTTCTGACGTATGATCATGGACATGAGTTGCATGGAGGAACTGGATCGAGATGACATGCCTCGGCAAGTTTATGCAGTCCTGGCTGGTATTCTTCTTCTGGTGTATTTCCAAGTGCCTTTGCCATCACCGCAGCCCTGCCAAAAAATATCCGTGCTGAACTTGATTGCTGTCAGAAAAAAAAATACATCCCTGCGACGTGTCGTCTACTCACTCTCTCCAGAGATTGCGGACGGTTTTGAGATGTGTGTTGCGCATCGCACCTACCTCGAATAGCCAGCAGTACTTCCATTTTTCTGCGCTTTTTTGAATCTGTCGAGGTCTCTTACGGGGACGATGATATCAATCAAAATGTTATGCGCACCTCGTTCAGGA
The DNA here is from genome assembly GCA_038092655.1 of Boletus sensibilis. NCBI lineage: Eukaryota > Fungi > Basidiomycota > Agaricomycetes > Boletales > Boletaceae > Boletus > Boletus sensibilis. The sequence continues at coordinate 16,515 of JBBPQU010000178.1, read as the reverse complement.
GCGCATTTTTGTGTTCCCTGGTCTTCTTTGAGACCTTTGTGAGTGATACTGGTCAAGAACAAAAACGTTGTGTCATTCTCGCCCGCGAATTAACAGTACACTCTCTTGATCTCACCGACTTTTGAGCGTTTTGACTTGGGCATGTGGATTTCAGGAGAGCGTGGATTTTCAAGTCCGCCAAATACGATCCCTTGGACTTTGCGATGTCGGCAATTTTACCAGCAGAGCTCAGGGCCCTCGAGGAGGTCCTTCTCAATACCTCCAAAAAAGTCGCCCTTCACGACAGATTCCGAGCTCTCTTTGCCCTCAAATCACTCAAAAACGACGATGCAGTCGCGATCATATCGAAAGGTGTCATCCGTTTTCTTCACTGCACCTCATCATGACCTAACCTTGCCATCAACAGCCTTTGACGATCCTTCCGCGCTTCTCAAGCACGAGCTGGCCTATTGTCTTGGGCAAATGAAAAAGACATCCGCATTGCCCGTTCTCGAGTCAGTTTTGCGAAGAGAGGATGAGGATCCTATGGTCCGACACGAGGTATGCCATCCTGCCAGCTATCCCTTCGCCGAAGTCCTCTCTGACAATCGTGCGGGACAGGCAGCGGAAGCAATGGGTGCGATTTCTTCCACGACGTCAGTCCCGATCCTGCGCGAATACCTTTCTGATCCCAATCGGAGCGTACGCGAAACGTGTGAGATCGCACTCGCGAAGATTGACTGGGACAATTCGGAAGAAGGGAGAAAACATCTTGTAGCTACAGAGTCTCCGGATACCATGCCGTGCGTGCGTCCTTTCCGATTTATCCTTTCCTGACGTGCTCATTTGGCTATGATAGTACATATACCTCGATTGATCCCGCTCCTCCGTCTTCTCACCTCCTGTCGGGGCAACCAAAACCCGATAATGTAACGGAAACATCTATATCATCACTCAAAGAAAAACTTCTTAACATAAAACTACCACTCTTCGAGAGATACCGTGCGATGTTCGCCCTTCGCAATATCGGCACGCCACCAGCAGTGGATGCACTCGCATGTGGTTTCTCTGATGACAGTGCTCTTTTCAAGTAAGTGGACCAACCGCACTCGGCATTTTGGCGTTGAGATGGCTGCAGGCATGAGATTGCGTTTGTCTTTGGCCAGCTGTTATCTGCCCATTCCGTACCATCTTTGATCAAGGTCCTCCGAGATGTGAACGAATGCGATATGGTGCGACATGAGGCAGCAGAAGCTCTCGGTGGCATTGCAACCCCCGAAGTGCTTCCGCACCTAAAGGAATGGATGATGCGGGAGGATTCACCGACCGTCGTCCGTGAGAGCTGCCAAGTTGCCGTCGATATGTGGGAGGTAGGTAATTTGTCCTAACATGCAATGCTGTTTTAACCCCTCATTCTTAGTACGAAAACTCTGGCGAGTTCCAGTATGCAAATACGCTCGAGACTGCGCGCACCGCTGAACCTGTGGCTGCATGAGACGAATGACGAATGAAGTTTAATAACCTGTATGCCGTGCACTTGTATCTCTTATAGAATTCAGGAGAGAATATACATAGAGTGATCGCCCAAAACATCTCGAGGTGTAATTGAATGGCTATGTTATCAAAGGCTATACACGATAAACGTCGGAAATTCCAACGACATATAATGACCGACGAATAATAATAGCGACAGGCATGCAACGTAGGACTTCTACTCGGTATCAAACACCAAGGCCCTGACCTCAATGGATTGCCTCTGAGGGGCATGCGACGGACTAGTGCTGTCACGGAAGGCCGAGTGGGGCGTCAAACGTGCCTTGTCGACGTCGGAGTCGAAGCACTTGATAAGAGTAACTTCGTCTGGGGTCTGGTCAGACAAGTAATACCATTTATGTCCGGGATTGTGCTTGACGCTGAAGGTGGAGCCCTCGCGATGAGCATAGATGTGACGGGTTGAGATGAGGTCTTTATCGGGATCGACGGAGCGGTAGTCAGCTACGGCGAGAGGGTTGTGGGCGACGGGGTTAGCAATAGGTCTAGAAGACGCATGAGTGGGTGTTTCGTAAGATGTGCACTTGCAACGCACCTCCAGACATTGATGATGCGGTATCGACCTTTGAGGAGCCGCTCAGCCTCATGCCCGAGGTGATACTCTACGCGCTGAGCCGCCGCGACAAATGTCTGGTCAACATGGACACGTTGCTACGGAAGCAGAGATAACGTGTGAGAATGCTTGCGGAGAACTATCGGGACACCACTGACCACTGGACCACGGAGTGGAGCCTTGGAAGGCCCTCTCTGGTCAACGGGGCTCCGCCTCATGGTGTGATCGAAGATGAAGACTCTCTTGGCGCCGGCGTACTTTTTCAGGATGTCCTCGACTTCGGCATAGTAGGCTGTCTTAATCTTGTCGTCGTCGATAAAGTCTTTCTCGACGCTGGGATAGTGGACGAACTGGAACCCGCTGACGTCGAGACCCAGTGCATCGCCCTTTCCTCTAGCGTCATGAACGACCACAGGGCGAGTGTCCTCGCCGACGTTGGTCCTTGGGACGCCTGTGGGAGGCTCGTCGACATACATGTAAGGTGGCTGAGTGTCAAGAGGAGCATGATAGTTGAGAGTCGTTTGGACGTCGCGGGGAGCGAGCACTTGGACGGTCATTGTGAAGAGGGTGTGAGATGCGTACCATGGGTGGGATCCCCTGCGTTTTTATAGAGATGCCTGGGATGACTGCTTGATAAGAGGAGCAGCGCGCAAGACCGAGCTTGGGTGACGTGCTGGCTGACATGGACAGCGATCGAGCTGACGAAGCCCATCAGTCAGCGGGGACATTAATATTGTACATCGAGCTTGAGCTGGATGATGGCTCCATCGACGAGCAGGAGGAGGAGGCCTCGGCTATCAGGTGAGACGTGATGAGCTTACCTACATAAATTGCAGCAAGCCAGTGCTGCCCTCCTCGTTCAGTGTCGACGGGATGACCGACTGTGCCATTCTCGCCATCGCGTCAACGACGCAGACCGTCCGTGCACTCCTTCAAAGCATGTCGTTTACCCTCCGCTTTGCAGTGGGTCCAACTGACAGGCGATCCCAGGACTCGTGAAAGATGTCGTCCTTGATGAACAAGCCTCTGTTGTGCCATGGACGATCGTGAACAAGTACTACACAGCCGAGGTCAAGTTCCTCGTCCACCCGCTCTCTTCTTGGCCCTCAATCCAAGACGAACTCTCCCCTGCTCTCCTGTTCGTCTGGAACAGAGGAGAGGTACGCATCGGTGTCCGTGTTCTTCTCCAGGCACTCACTGATCTACCTCCTATAGCCTTACCGCGACCAAATACGCAAACTCTCTCAACACGCATCCCAACATGAGTTCGAGGTTGCCCTTGCCATCAGACTCCCCCCCATCGGTTCGACTTCGCCGGCAGAGATCGAGGATGACCAAGACATAGATGCCTACTTGTCTTCCAAGGGCTTCGAGTTTGTCGATGTCCCGGACATCGAGGCTTCTTCGCCCGACCGTACCGGTGAGCTTGTAGCCATCTGTCCCATGTTGCAGTATTCACCTTTCCCCCCTTAGGCATCCCTGGTATACCTCGGATTATCGATGCATTGAGCACCATCATGTGGCCATCGATGGTTCGGCAGACCTCTAAACGGGTCACAACAAGTAGCTGCATCGGCGCGGTACAAAGTAATCCTGGTATTTCCTCAGACGACTACCACAATCTCGTACGACTGGTCGGAGAAAAAATATCCGGAAACAACGGTGATCGTATGCAGCGAGAGCTCAAAGAACTCGAACGTTGGCTCGATGAAGACACGTTATCTGGCGGTGCAGATGCGCGATCTGCCGACGGTGAGGACGAAGCCGTTCCCTGGAGCACTGTCGTTACCCCAGGAACCCTATCTCCTTCCTTGAGCGGTTTTCTTGAAAGCTCGCGCCCCACCACACCCAAAGCAGGTTTTGACGATGATTTCACTTCCTTCGTCTCTGCCTCGTCTGCAACTTCCGCTGGTATCCCTCAAGCTTCTTCGGAGAGTTTGTCGTCTCCACCAAGGTTTCCACCTCTCGCATCCACGGATTTCAGCTCTACCTTTAGCTTTAACTTCGCTTCGTCTGGCAGCTCGACTCCCATTTTTGATGACCACGCAAGCTTCGACACGACCCACTTAGCACCCGGCAAATCTTACAAGTCCCTCGGCTCTGTGTCAGACTTTGGCGACCTAGATAAGGAATCGGTCAATTTAGAACGGTTATCCAACAGTAGCGATGAGGAAGGCGAAGATATGCCATCACGGCTCGAAATTGCGGAAACCTCACGCAAGATTTTCGGTACCATGCCTCTCTCGCAGGAACGTGGTGATGGGAGCCTCCAGGCACTGACCGCTCTTGGCGGAGCGCCATCGCAGAGTTATCCCGGCGAGAAACTCGATCTCGAGCTGACGGACGCCGATCTCGAGCGCTTTGATTTGCAAAGCGTGTTAGGTGCGCTCCAAGGACTAAAAGAGGAGATTGCTGGGATGCCCGATAAGGAGAGGAGGAAGGCTGCGGCAAGAGTAGCTCTGGGCCTTGCATATGGGCTCGACAGCAACCCACATTCCGAGGCGAGCAAGGAGCTTGTGTAATATACCGGTGTCGACAGACGTTTTTGTGAGATATCGCATGAAACATGAATGTTTGCTTTCGTCTTTCTTACTGCAGTCTCTAAACATCTGCCTGGCGTGATTACACGTACATTTGAGTAGCTGATGGGTGTAATCTAAAATACATCCTGGTCGTTTGAATGCTTCTTCCTCCTGTGCGGGCAACGAAATAACGCGAACAAACGTACAAGAAAATCATTCCACATCCTCATTCACGTTGTTCGCGTTACCAGTCTCATCTCTGACGCCCCCTTCTGCAAAGCTCATGATTCCCACCAAGTCCAGCTTTGAGACCACATCCTCAGCTTCTCCCACGTCCATTTCCGCGAGCACCTTGTTTACTGCCTCTAATGTCCCGACCCTCAGTGCATCCTTGAGTGCGTCACTGAACCCGTCGAAAACTGTCCATCGCATCATCAGCGCTTTGCGCACTTCCTCGACGTCCAGGTCCTCCGTTCCGGGGCCCTCGAGGACGAGATCGTCGGGCGGCGGGCCATCAGGTACATTGAAACTAATGGTGGAGTCGGGGTTCTCAGGTACGAGCTGGATCTGCTCTTTTTGTGAAGTGGAGGATGCTTCAGTAGCAGTGGCTGCCACACGAGTGACGAGATGTGCATAAGTATCTTCTACATCTTTGACGAAGATGGGTATGGCACGTTTATCGCCCGCAATCATCCTAGAGTCGTGATGATGATGATGGTCAGCCCTGATGCGGTCACGCTGAAGAGGCAACGACCCACTTCTGGAAGAACACCCTCACACCATCACGACCCAATTTGTCACAATATTGCAGAAGCAAGCTTTGGTGCACACATTGCTTCGCATATTTCTCATGTCCATCCGCCTCTGCCTGGAAGGCGGCGACAAGGAGAGCGTCAGATGCACCTGAAACGATGACGTCGCGATTGCTCTGTATGAAGGCAAAGGATTGGGCATAGTCCCAGAGCGGCAAGTGGGAGAAACGAGCGAGGGATGGGGTGAGCTCTGGTAAATCTTCCTGTTGTTCGTCCTCGTTGGAGGCATCTGCAGCCGAAGGAGGAGGAACTGCGGCAACATGAGAGGAAGAGGCGACATGGTTGAGTACTTCGTAGGTTGTCGTTTTATCTGTAGTCGTCTTGGTTTCTGGAGTCGTATCCGAGATCGCATTCTTGATCGGGGGTGGGGCAGGTTTGGGAGGGACGTACTGGACAGCGTCGTGCAAGGGTCAGTATTGTAGGCAAAAGGGGACACGAGATGGGGATACCTTGCTTTCCCAACCCTCGTGGATGTCATCGCTGGTGATGTGCTTTTTCTGCTCCTTGAGTTCTGTTTCGAGGTCAGCCTTGAGCTTGTGCGTATGCTCTGCGAGCTGGGCGATGTGTTTCTGCATGCCGTCGAGAGCGGCTTTCTCTTGCTCGTCCTGGGGAAGAGCCTTGATGCTGTCGTAGATCTGGAGAAGAAGGGATAGAATCATGGCATCGTATGTGGGCTGGTTCTTTGCGTTGGTGGGTGGTGCTGCAGGGGATGGGTTTGACTGGAGTCGATCGACGAGATATTGAAAGAAGGGGAGACCGGTCTGAGACTGTCCAACATCAGCGTCTTCTACGAGGTCGCCCACAGCGCTGGCGGGTGCGCCGGCGATGCGCTGTCTGATCCTGACGAGGCGGGGATGGAGGATGTCGTTGCAGGCGATCTCGGCGTTGAGTGCCTCGATCTTGTGCTTGCGGACCTCGCGCTTCTCGTGGATGTCGCGCTGTTTCCATCGGATAAGAGAGCGTTTGTCGACGTTGGGGTGACCCTCGATGTCGGAGTCGTCTGAGAGCTCGAGCTGGTCCCACTTGGAGTAGTTGAGAGGCATGGTGGATGTCGTGGACGAGGTCAAGTGGTAGCGGACTGACTACGGAAAAATTCTCGAATTCAAGATAACGGGTCTGACGCTGATCGCTGATCGCGAGCGCTGCCAACGTCGTCGAAGACGTGTAGCTCGCTAAACCCGACGGGTCCGTGCGAGTGGCTGAACCATTCGGGGGTCGCTTGCATCTTTGCTCTCAACACCCACCACTCAAACTCAGTCCAATGGACACCGACGTCGAGCAACCACCACCCTCCACGTCAGCTTTGGACATGGCCTCCTCCTTGCGTGCTGCTGCCCTATTGTCCAGAAAGCGCCGGAGGGTTGACCCTGATGCACCCTCTCTGCCTCCTCGCCTTGCTCCAGAACCCACCCTGCAACTCGACTATGGCTACGACGATCCAGCGGCCACCCAGTTCGGCCGCAAGATGTCCCCGGTTTTACAACCCACAGCCCCAGAACCGTCAGACCACATAGAAGACATCGAGGACGGTCAAATTCGCGAAGAGGGCGAAATCAGCGATACCGAAAATTCACCTCCACCACGACGGTCACCCACTCCGCCTCCGAGGTTGAGACAACGGCCGTTCATCTCCCAACCCCAGGAACCTGCAAGAGTTGAAATCCCCCTACCCCCTCGCCCACCATCTCGTATCGAAGCCCCAATAGCTTCCCCATTGGAACTATCCGATGCTCAGGCATGGCAACCTCCCAGTCTTGAACCTATCGTGCTCGAGACATCTACCTACCGACTTGACTCTAATCATATCAGACCAGGACTCACCAGTTCGTCATCAGTCCTACGTCAATCACCCTCACTGTTAACTTTACTTCTAGTGACCCAAGATCAATACAACACCGCCAAGGACATCGTTCTTGACCTCCTTGGATGGGGCGTTCCTCCTGAATATCTCTTGGAGTGCGGCTTGAGCCGACATGTCATCTTCTACGTTTTTTCGGAACTCAATCTGCGGCTCCCAAGCAATTTGGATACAAGTGGGCTAATTCCGTACCCAACACCTGAGATGCTCGCACTTATACCAGTTTCTCCATCCTTGTCCACGCGCTCGCTGCATTCTTCGTCTTCTACAATGCCTCCTCCGTCTGTCATCCCAGCCCGAGTCTCTCTTGCCGAGCGCATGAGTATGGAGCGCATCGACACACCCGACCCCTCTCCGTACATCAAGGCTGAGCCGAGTTCGCCATCATCCGTCGATCTCTCCAATTCTCATTCGTTGCTCATGATAGAGCAGCAACGACGCCAGGAACTACTTGCCCGCAAAGCTGTCATCGCCTCTCGAAAGGCTCGACAAAGCGAACCCCCGGGCTTTGTCACTCCATCCAAAGACCAGGACATTGATATGAGTGCAGTTCCTGCTCAATCCGTTGACGATTTTTTAAAGACGATTGAGCCTGTTCCGCATCTGGATGGCGGCGATACCGACAACCACAACCGAGGATCCTCTGTTGGAACAGCTTCCTTGTCAAGTTCGGAGCGCATGGATGTTGATGACCTGATTCCTGGTCTATTTGGCGCATCTAGAGATACTTCCACTTCCTCGGCAGGTCCTTCTTCAACTCAGTCCAAGTCTTCCTTAAGCACGGCCATTTACACCGAACTTCACTCACCTATGACATTCCCTACCGGATCAACGGACGACGCAGGCTCCACCACCAATGGCACGGAACGAGGTTCAGCGACGTCTGTGGACATGGTTGGCTCAGGCCCACTCACGCCCACCCTTCAAGGCAATCTGAGTTACGCAAGCTTGGACGGTGACAGCGGCTATCCACAACGCCGAGGCTTGAAGCGTCCCGTGGCAGCTGACTTCGTGGATTTTGACAGTGGTCCAGGACCCTCGCGTGGTCAGGGAAGCTCATCTTCCAATGGTTACTCCAATGGAGGTCCGTATCCCAACCTTCTCTCCAGACGCAAAGCCGGTAGTTTCGCTGGAATTAGCGGTATGCGCCGTTGCGTAATCGAATTGAGCGATAGTGAGGACGATGGTGACAATCAAGTAAGGGGGGATCATGTAGGGAACAGCGACATTCGGGAGTATTCCCCGGCAGCCACTACAGTATTTGCCACACGCGTTCCGCCACGGCTCACCGCGACTCTGACGATGCCTTCGTCTCTGGGGTCTTTGGGCGTTACCAACGGCAACACCGGGCAGCCGGCGCCCGCCACGAATGCGCTCGCAGAAAAGGAGGAAGAGATCAAGAGAATGCGACAGCTCATTGCTCATAGGGAAGAGTTGAGGTCGAAGAAGCTTGCAGCTGTAAGTCCTTCCAAGTGCTCGTCCAAGAGGTGCTTAGTGTGTACTCGTAGATGTCTGGGAAGTTAACACCAGCGATACCATCCACCGCAGAGGTACAGGAAGAAACACTCGTTGGTTCACTGAGTCGTAAAAATTCATCCGCGTTACTCCCCTCACGCGATCGGGAGAACAATTACCCTTCCATCCCGGAATTGACAAGAAGACATGGTTCGTGTCGTTTAGCATCTCACCCACCCTTACTGGTCCGGACGTGCACATTCCGCATTCGCTTATCACGGCGATCTTACACTGGTTTTGATTATACGTTGACCCTTTTTGGATTCAGGTATTTCGGGAGCAGTTGTCGACGGGAACCTAGATCTTCTGACCTCCGACAACTCGGGGACGGTTGGCACACCTGGCCCCACTGGTAACCGAAATGACATAACAGCCCAAGAGACATCCACCATTGGTTCTCTCTCTCGGTTCTCCGCCAGTCCGACAGCCGGCTGATATACTTCTTTTGCTCTCTCCCCCCCCCTTCCCCCCCTTCCTCTCCTGTGGTTATTACTTTCTTCTTTTTAAATCTACCATGATTATATCTTCTTTTATTGTCGTTCCTACCCACTTTTCATACTTTCATTTCTCGTTTCTTTTCCCTCTTGATTGTATTGTGTGGGGTTCTCACCGGTCTGGTTTCATTTTCATTACCGCCGGTGGGTATTTAACTGGGGGGTTGCAGGACGCGAACTTTTCGTGCAAGACGGAGACTCTGAAGATGACCAAGGTATGTTCGCCGTTGCTACCCATCCTTGTCTTCCACTTCCCCTCGCGTCGATGCTCATAGCCTGCTTTTTGTTCCCAACGATGTTGTTCCCTGTGGCTTCCTTAGACTTGATGGTTACGGGAGAGACACAGTCCGCACAAGTGGCAAGAATCCGTTCCTGTTTTCATGTTAGCTTTCTTCCCCCTTCCTAACTTCGCCCCCTTTTGCTTTTCCCCTTACCTCCACGCGACACCGTAATCATATGCTTAGGTTCCCTCATCAAAAGAGGATATTGATCAAGAGTCCTTCGCCGCCGGTGATTCTGGAACCTCATCGTCGGCACAGGTGCGTGTTCCGGTCTGGCTTGTTATGGAGGCCATGTGGCCTGATATGTTGATGTGTGCTGATGTAAATTGGTGGTTGCCGTTGGCGATAGGTCCTGCGGCCCCAATTGCCGCAATCACGAAATGAAGCACCTCCGCAACTATCAAGATCTGACTTTCCATTGTACGATTCCCCTCTCTCTCGATATCCGCTCCTTCGACCTCGATTCGGGCCGGACGCAAGCGCCGGGAATGCCTCTTTTGTCAACTTGCAGTCTGAGATAACTACTGCATCGCAAGCCAGTGCTCGTAGTACCTCCCTTCCTAGTGTACATTTTGCGTCCCCTATTTCCTGTACTACAGGCGCTGTGTCCTCTCACTCTTCCTCCCCTATTCCTCTCCCAGACCTCAAGCAATTGAAGCATGCGGTGCTGCACCGTTCACTCGCACAGATGACTAGGCACAGTACGGATCTTCGTGTGTGCCCATACGAGGTGCCCGGTGGCGGTGTTTGCCGTGACAAGGACTGTGGAGAGCTGCACCTCAGCCGAATAAGCAAGGAGCCGAGTGGTGCGTGGTGGAGTTGGTTTATGTGCGAGCTGACTGAACGTGTCTATGGTGTCTTACTGTCGACCTGTCACTGCCGGGTTTGCAGATACGGAGGTTGCTGCATACGTCCATGGGATGCTTCCACGACCATGGAACGCACGATGCGACGTGCGGGCGATTGAGATTGCGCTCGAGGGCGTTCGACTGCGTGGAGGCGCCACAGACGTTGACAGTCGTGTCCGGGAGGCACTCGGTGGACTTGGTATACCGATGAGTTAACCCCCGCTGACGTGAACGGACTCTTGTCTGGCCAGAACGTGATCGACACCCGAGGAAGCATTAAAAAAAGAAATTTCTCGAGTGTCAAAATAACAGGGGAAAGGGAAAGAGCGCTGAGCGCCACGGGATGCGATATATGTTGTACATTGCTCACTCTTGATTTTCGACTGTGTTTTGTTTTTTTTCTTTAATTTTATATATTTTGTTGAATATGGCTGTGATTGATCCGAAAAAGGGTAATGATGAGATAATCATCCGCGGAAAGGGGAATTGGGAATTCCCAAAAGGAAAGATGTGGGAGTGGCGGCTGCGGAAGCAGATGCCGGGGATTACCGGGATGTGCCTGACGGTGGGAATATACTCCGACGAAGCCAAATAAACAAACACATTGGGGTGTCTTTTTTTGATCGTCCAGACTGAGACAACACACGCCCCCCGTTGACACTCCCTCCCTTTTCCACCTCCTTCCAACTTCAGCGATTCCTTTTAAGGACGCCCTCCGCACCCTCGCTGACATCGTCACCTGCCCGCCCATCGTCATCCACATCCACAACTAAACATCCTCCCGCCATCCATTCCACCCGTCGCCATCGACGCCATCCTCATCCATAAACTACATGGCCTATCGCCATCTCCCATCTGCATCCAACAGCTCGCCATCTTATCCGTATTCTAAGACCGCGGCTCATCACGGCCAGCAGCCTTCCCTTTCCGGCCAAAACATCCAGGACGACCCTGCTTCATCCTCACCGACAATGCGTAAGCGCCAGCGCACGGGCCTCGATATCTCCAGCCCCGCCGTAGCCGATCCCCAACAGCAGCCCCAATCTCAGCAAGCTCAACCGCCACACCAACAGCAACCCCCACATCTTTCCCAGCAGGGCACCGTCCCAGAGGACGGCTTCATCAACGATCAGGACGCCGCAGAGAGCCCTGGCGATGACGACGATGAAGAGGAAAAACCAAAGGACAAGAAGGCGGGAAGGCGCAAGATTAAGATCGAGTTTATTCAGGATAAATCAAGACGTCACATAACATTCTCCAAAAGGAAAGCTGGTATGCGATCACCTTCCTTGGCCTCTCGTGTTTTTTCCTGAAAATGCTGTTTCACTTTCGCAGGCATAATGAAAAAGGTATATGCGTCCGTCGTGCCTTCCCTGTCGCTTATCTAACATACTTCCTCAGGCCTACGAGCTCTCCACCCTCACAGGCACCCAAGTATTACTCCTCGTCGTTTCAGAAACAGGTCTTGTATACACTTTCACAACCGCCAAGCTACAGCCTCTCGTCACACAACCCGAAGGTAAAAATCTCATCCAAGCTTGTCTCAACTCCACTACCCAGGGAGGTCCCCATGGTGGTGCCCTACCACCTAACGTCGTCGGGGCCCCCATGAACCGCGCAACGCAGTCCATACCCATGCCTCCCGGCAGCACCACCAATCTTCCGGGCGGTCTCTCCATCCCAGGAGGTCCCGTCGGCGGTCCTGGTCCTACCAAAGAGGATGGTGATGAGGACGGTGATGACGAAGTCGCCCATGGCGGCCGCACTGCGTCCGCTGGTGACAAGCGTCGTCGCCGCCCCTCCACTACAGCAGCTTCGGCACCAGGTCGCACTGGACCCGGTTCCCCCCAAACACCCAACAGCACTATTCCTCCTCCTCTTTCCATTCCTGGTGCTTCTCAGCATCAACCCACAACCCAGGCACCCCCACCTCCACAAATCTCTCTTGGCTCTCCGACGAGCCCACAGCAACAACACTCACAGGTGCCTTCATCCCCGCAGTATGGCCCATCCCCAACGGGGGGCTATGCTCCCCATGGTCAGCATCATGGACACCATGCCGGGAGTCCCACGGATGCAGGCATGTATGGCGGACACATGATGCCTGCCCCACCCTACTCGTACCCAGGACCCGGTGGTCCAGCAGGGCAGGGTGGTCAGCCCCTAGGTGGGCTTGCCGCGGCTGCTGCACAGCACAATCATTGGGCGCCCCCACCACAGGCCGGACATTATGGAAGGAGATGATGCACGGTCATTGATGGCTTTTTTTGTTCATGAGTTTTTTACGCCCGCTTGGTCGGCGTTCTTGCGTTGATGTATTCTTTTTGTCGAAATGGGTTCGTAGCCAATCTATGCATTCCTTGTCGTCTGGTCATTCTTCTCTTGCCTTCCCAATTTCTTTATCCCCTTGACTTCTTTTCATTTCATGGTACTTACACGCACGCTTTGTCCCTGTTGAGAGTGTACACTAATCAATCAATGCCCCACACGACGACTCATCGCGTCTTGATTGCTATGTATCTTTGGTTATAGGCTGTTCCGCTACCCTTTAGGTTAGTGACGCTATCAACTTTAAGGCCATTACACTACAACTCAAGTATCCTCGAGGCTACACTATTTTTCGTCGATCGACTTGCAAAATGAATGCCCCTCGCTGAATGGGGTACATGAATACACCAACACGTTCGCAGCGTCTGCACATTGCAACAAGGCAATCCTTCCAGGGAAGGCTCGTCCAAAGTGAGTAAACCACGCCGATCGCTTTAGGTTTCTTTTCTTGTCGATTTGTTCTTTGACCCCAGAAATGCAGGATTAATCGGGACGGCCGAGAGTGTCGAATTCGCGGAGTGGACAATTTGAGTAAAGTCGCATTCCTCGATTGCTTCCATCCCGGCGGTTCGAAGTCACTTTGGAGTATGCATCATGCATCTAGTAGGTTGTACCATTTGAGGCCTTGATGATCGTCCGGCCCATCTTATCCGCGAATACTCGTGGCAATGCCAGGACGTTTCCAGACGACTTTCTTCTCGCTCACACAGTCCATAAGCGAGCCCTGGATACATTCTCGGTCTTCGTTTAGCTTTTGCTCCGGTAAAATACTCACAAGCTACCGATGGATCGAAGTTGCCAGTGCCTACCCACACGGATCACTATCACAAGTGCTGGGATACACCGAACGTGAGTGATGCATCACTAGAAACTCCAACTTTGCCATGGTATAAACAGGACTGGAACCAGCTGCCCCTTGCCTCAACATTACCCATTACTTTTCCTTTTTTCCGCCTTGAATCCGAGACGGGACTTTCGCCGGTTGTATCAGAATTTGATTGCCCCGCCATGGATGCCAACTTATTCATCGAGGAACGAGACCTTTTGTCACGTGACAATATTCACCAATCAACGCAGTATCTTTACGACCATCGCCTCTAGCTGATTCTCACGCAAGACCTATTTCTAGTAGCTCCCCGACGTACCTCTGTGCTGGCAGTCTGGGCATATCGATAGTGCGGCTCACCGTACTGAGACCGGCTTCAACTTGACTGTATGCCGTCTCTTATACCACTGCCAGGGCTCCGGCAGACACAGGAAATTAATCCTTTGTTGGTATAGTATACTCCGGTCATTATTTATTGTTCCTGGCTGTCATTACAGCCTGACCCAGGCGTGCCTCGGCGCCCGTGGGAGGCACCGCTCACCATCATTTTCAATCAAGTAGTCATCAAAGATCATACGTACTCTGTCTCTTCGACCACATGCGAACACCGATCATCAATCGGTGCTGCAAACGAGAAAATTTGATGGAAAGGTCGCGATGTGACCCATTGATCATCGATGAATCTAGCTTGTCAAAGGACGCCCTTTCCCGGTCAAGCCACTGACAAGGGTCCTGTCGTCGGATGACATGTACAGCTGGTACTAGGATTTTACAGCATCCCTGACGCCACCTTCGTGCTTCGAACGCTCGGCATCAGTAACAATCGTCTGATGATCCAAGAATCTAGTCGAGCTGTGTGTGTGTTTTTATCTCGCTGCGATTTCAGAGCTACCCTAGGGAACGACTACCTTGACCGATCTGCCCAGGTAAGCCAAGTTCTGAGCTGAGCGCTGAGCGTTGAGCATCGTGCCTCGGATTCTCGATCGCGGTTCTCCCAGAATATCGAATGCGCAGAACTCGCTTTACAGCGTTACTGTTGTTAAGTTTCCTGCAATATTGCAATTTGCCGCGTCTGCTCGCAATCTACTCGCGTTTTTGGTTCATGGCATAAACCGAACAAAGGCATGAAGATCGCTCCCACAAACTAGGAGTATATAACAGACGCGGCTGGTGACCAGATAAGATACGGCTATTCACAGCATCGCCGGACTGCGCAGTCATCGATCCACAGGAAAACATTTCTTCATGGGAAAATCTAGCTTATTTTGTCAACTGAATCCTTGGACCCTGCCGGTGAGTGACGAATGTCTCATTCAGCATGAGGAGCGCGAAACACGTTTACCAGGAATATCGGAGGACTCGGAACGAGTATACTTTTCCCAGAGTAGCGAGTTCTCGGATCTGTACCTCGAAATCCCCCGACCACACGACGAATATAGCTTCCGCCATTGGCATCCCATACCACATAAGGTCACATAAGTGGATTCCGTCACTTATGACATCCTAATCTTGTCCTGATCAGCAGCTCTGATAACGATGTGGCGACACGAATGCTGAACCGAATATTCCCCGGTTGCGAATTGACAGACATAATGGCACAATTAGAATACCGTGAGAGTCGTCATCCTGTGGTCTGGAATTCTGCTACTGGACGGCAATGTCATGCGCATGGGAAGAGTTGGAGAGGATGCGACGGAGAGTCTAAACGGGCTCAGCAGGCGATGCCACAGGGTGCCGTCAGACACTTCCATTCCATTCCATTTCAAGGTTTGATTGGCCATGCATATGGTTGCGGTGATGGAGTGAACGAGAAGATCGAGTACCGAATTTTGTGATTGGTCAGACCACAGGCTGCAAGTATGAGTCAGATGAGACCTCGTGTTTCTTTGCTGATCGAACAATAAGATGACCTGATGATCCCCCTACAAGACACAGATAGTCCAGGAAAGGGAGGGAAGGGCAATGTGGCAGTGAAGAGTCATTGCTGAGGACCTTCCCGGACACCGATTAGAAGATGTTCTGCGCCCCGGTTTGACCGGTTATATATGATTATGAAACACCCACGTTACAACCTTCGAAGCTTCCATGTGATGGGGCGGAACTAGTGGTATATGGGTGCCGTCCAAATTGGGCACTCGTGGCCAAGACTACGGGGAGGGAATGTGGGTGGGTGCCATCTGGCGCTCGGTGGCCTGTTTTAGGAAGCCTTGATGTTTCCAACATAGGCATTTCAGCTTGAACACGAGGCCCATCAACGAAGCATCCTTCCTAGTCGGACTCGGGTCAACGGAGCAATCGAAGTCAACCCGGTCGGAGAGGATGTCTAACAACCATTCGCTGATTTATCTCCCTTTCATGATTCGTAACGTCTGTGGGAAGAATAATAATCAAGTCAGTTCCGTCGCAGGAACGCATCCGCAGGGTTCGGAGGAAATAAATAGCATAGTGGAAAGAAAAAGAGGAGGGAACTCGGCTCGGGGACTCCGCAGGATCTTGCCTCCGACGTGGTGCTGTTGATACCCCTTTGGACAGCGAAGGAGGAGAGACCTCCTTTCTCGTCTTCCTCCAATTAATATCAGTGAACACGCAGTCCCGGGATGAATCGATGACCATCTGTCCTCTGCATCAGATTCTGTTTCCTTGCATGCGCCACTCTGAGCGCCAGCTCTCTAGAAGGCCACCATTCCAATTGTCCCAAGAGATTCGCGGTGCAGAGAGTTGCATGTGGGTCGGAATGGCGAATCTACCGACGCCGTTTCAAGGAAAGATGTTGCCCAAGTAGTAGAAATGAAGTGAATGCCTGACTGAGTTAACAATCGACCATGTGTACCAGTCATACCGGTTATCGATCAGTTATTGATGAACGGAAATGCACGAACACCGCGTCTGCTGAAGAATCGGAAGGAACTCGGTGGCCTATGAGTTTTCGAAATGATGACTGAGCCACG
>JBBPQU010000177.1:0-32550 GCA_038092655.1 Boletus sensibilis | reverse complement strand
TGTAATTGCCGCGCTTGCTGTCCCCGCTTGGGTACAGGCCGCAACTTATTCGAATGTCGCCAGTCTCACTGGGTATTCGTTTCTGAATGCCTTCCAGTGGGACAACATTGCAGACCCCACACACGGGCGAGTGTACGTGATCTACCACCCGTTCAATGAGATGCTCGTCTGAGAGCACAACGCAGGAACTATGTCGACGCGGGGACCGCATGGAATCAAGGTTTGGTTTGGGTTACTGCTGATAATGTCGTGGGTCTGAAAGGGGACAATACCAACTACCTCGATCCCAACGGACCTGGACGGAACTCCTTCAGGCTGCAGTCTTGGAATCAATACAGTGAACACGTTGCCATGTAGGCCCAATAATATTTGCTAGTTTTTTTTGTGCTGAAGCAATTCCAGCTTTGATATCTTACATATGCCTGAGGGTTGTGGAACCTGGCCCGCTGTTTGTGAGTCGTTTGCTTCGTCTGGGTATTGAGATTTCTCAGCCGTTGTTCAGGGTTCGTTTGATACTAATAAAATCATACATTTACTGATGTAGCTTCTATTTTAACTTGGTCATTTATAGGGTGTGTTTCATTTCTCCAAGTTTTGTTTTGATTGTTGACTTTGTGCCCAGGAAGTCGGCGGTAATTGGCCGTACGGGGTAGGGCTAAATGGACGTCCCTGGTTGAACCACCTGACGGCTACATCATAGGGTGAAATAGACATCGTTGAGGGTGTCAATAACCAGTCGCCCAACCAGGCAACTTTACATACTAGCCCAGGTCAGTGTTCTGATGGTATCAATCGGTGTCCTGCTTCTGATATTCTCCCAGGCTGTACGCAGCCAGGCGGTGGGCAGACCGGGTATGGTCCTCTCGTATGTGAAACACGCGCGATTTCTCAAGTACATCCAATTCAGATATAGCACTGGAAGCGACTGTGATGCCTTCGCCAATAGCAATGCTGGATGTGGCGTTCGATTCGCTGATGGAAACAGCTTTGGGCCCAGCTTCAACAACGCTGGCGGTGGCTGGTGAATTGCCCTTTTTGCTCTTCTCGAAACGTTGATAGACATTGATTAATCTGACTAGGTATGCAGTTGCGCG
The DNA here is from genome assembly GCA_038092655.1 of Boletus sensibilis. Classification (NCBI taxonomy): domain Eukaryota; kingdom Fungi; phylum Basidiomycota; class Agaricomycetes; order Boletales; family Boletaceae; genus Boletus; species Boletus sensibilis. Next base: position 31,456 of record JBBPQU010000177.1, on the reverse strand, counting down.
GAGTTCGACTAACATCAAGGTATTCTTCTGGGAACGTAATGATCCAAACGTCCCCAGTGAGGTCCGGTATCCGGGCGGCTCTGTCACGCCAGATAACTGGGTAATCCACCCGCGTATGAGACACTCGAAGCAAATCACTGATGCTAGCCATCTAGGGCGAGCCCGCGGCTTACTTCCACAACACAAACTGCAATTTCCCGTCTCATTTCGGACCTATGAACATCATCATCAATCTGGCCTTTTGTACGTGAAACCCACATTGTGTGTTGATGCGCTGGACTGGACGGACTGCTTTGCACAGGTGGCGATTGGGCCGGCAACGTCTATGCCTCGAGCGGATGCCCCTCGAACTGTGTTGGTGAGCGTGCACCAAGTTAATCCATCACATGCTGGCAGAGGTGACTCACTATCTGGCCAGATTATGTGAACAACAATCCAACGGCATTCGTAAACGCGTACTTTGAATTTAGGTCTCTGAACATTTACACGTAAAGGCTGTCTTGAATCTGGCAGGATAACTTGACAAAAGGTAATGGACCTCAGAATATTTGCGCCCGTACTTCGGTCGTATGGACCTAGTTTGTTTCTGAATGTATATATGTACACCGAAGCCGTGCTTTTCTTCTTTCGGGACGTTGTGCAGATTTGAACCAGCGAAACTTGGATCCTCGCGACCATGATCGATCGTCTTATCCCGGCGGTACTATCCATAAAGAGTCAACCGACGTCAGGCCTTTGGTGACTCAATCCAATGTTCAAAATGAACGGAAAGCACCACGGAACACACAGGGCTGTCCCAAGTTCTGAATGGCCCAGTTCGACGCCCCGCATGAAGTTGTATACTGCAGTGACACACTAGAATGCAACGTTTGACGGAGTAGACGTGTCGATGCAGATACAACACCCCAGTGCATCCAACGACTCGGATTGGGCCATATCTGCGGTCAGGTAAATCGATGGCTGAATCACCGTTGTCATCCGGAAGCGTCCTTGCCAAGCGGTGGACCAATTCGTGTACAACTGAAAGGAGAGATATCGGCCCGTGTCATGATAATCTCGAAGGGGCTTTTCGTAGAAGTCGGCTAGTCGAATGGCACTGGCCCGGAGTCTGAAGCATGGCATACATCAGTGAAACAGTTAGCCGACAGGACTGCAGGACCTCGGGTAACAACGAGACTTGATGAGGTCACAGGAGAGTTGGTCAGTTGAATAAATCTTATTGGAAAAATAAATATACCTGAATATCTGGTCAGCGCGACTTGAGGGTAATATTTGGGCAGTGTTTGCCGCATCAGAGATTATCGATTATCAGCCACAAACAATACATTCATGAAAAAGCTACTGGAGACTAAGAATGGTGTGGAATGTTTCCTTGTCTGCAAAGGAATTGACATAAAACTTCCCACCCAACTCCAAACTATTGTCGCACATCATATTTGGTGACACCACAGGGCTGAACTTGGGAATTAGCTGGACAACCTGGTGAACATCGTCAAAGCAGACAATATCGCCCAAATGTTGGCCATCGCTCCGAAGCCAGCATCATACAAGAAACATTTCCAAATCTGGGGCGGGTGCAGTAATACGAATACCATCCACAACCGCAAAGTAAGTGTTCGAGAAATTGAAGAACTCGACATACAAAAGAGGTGAAGAAGGGGGATTGGTGATGGGCTCCAATATTGCTCGTACTTGGGCAACAAGGTAGCCTAGAGGTAGTATGTAAGGATGGGAAGGAATAAACATCTGTGGACACGTACGCTCACTGTTTGTATTGGAGGAAATTAGGTCACCACTCTCATGAGCGACAAGGACTGTATTTGCGTGACCAAAAGGTAATGAGGGGCTTGGAGGTTCTGCTTGAATGGTCTGGGGCGGCGAGAAAGTAAGGGGGTTTTGTACTGAACAGAGTTGAATGCGGAACTTATCCCATCCATGGAGGGAAAAGAATGGGAGGGGACAGTTAGATGCAGCAAGATGACAACCATTTCGACTGGTGTACAAGCGGCCAGAGGAGAAATCACCCAATACAGGACATAGATCACCAATCCCGAACAATCTTGCAGCATTGTCGACAAAAAGATTGGGAAAGTGAGGATGGACAGTGATGAGAAGGGCACATTTGGCATTAGCAGAAATATGGGAGCGTGGGTTCTCAAAAAGTGACTTGCCAGCACTTGATCCTGGAATGGCTGTGGACTGTGGGACATGACTCCATGATGACTCTTGTATCAGCTGTTCCTCATAGACCATTTCATTGATCAATGCTGTATGAGCCATTTTGAGACTGGTATAAAGATGGAAGAGTCGTTGTTTCTCTTGACGATCGAGGAACTGACAGCATTGCCTGTGAAAGTTGCAGTGATTGGAAAGACGGTAGGGGGTTTTAACATGCGTAATATGGCACCGCTCCATGATGTTGCTGGTCCACTGGTATGTGGCACCTAATGCATGTGTACTCTGCACGACATGCTGAGCTAGCTCCAGCTTGGGAATATGAAAGTGATTGAGGGGGCCATTTTTTCCTTGTCAACATCCAGCCTCAATGATACTCTGTTTGTAGTGGTGGAATTCTTGCAGAGCTTCAGCAAGCGAATGCAAGGTTTCATCATCATGGTATGCATGCTGGGCTATGAAGATAAATTCTGTAATGGCATGAAGCATGTGAAGGACATTAGGATGGACTGCACCTGCAGAAACAGCAGCCAGCAGCCTCTCAAGGTCCCGGTGTTCCTTCCCACCAGTTTGCTTGATAGTGGAAACACCGTTCGGCCAGCATCATGTCCCAGTTTGTGGCTGGAGGACAGAGAGGCATCGATCGAGCTCCATAGCTCTGATTATATTGATGACCCATTGCACACAGTGGTCGAAGAAGAACTTGTGCCATTGATGGAGAGTGTCAGGGGTGAGGAAAGAGGAAAGAGGATGGGCAGGCATCACCCCAGTCAGCCCAAAATGGAGTGACAACACCATTAAGACGAAGCATAAGACAGACTTTGTGAAAAGCTGCAATGTCACAAGGGTCACATGTGTCACATGCTGCTCAAATAGCGTCGAGTGTCTGTTGTTGAAGACGGGGAGGTGAGGGTTCTGAATTGCCGAATTGTTCAGCGATGGCAGTGGAAATGGGAGAATTTCTGGATGATATGCCAGCGATTAAGAGTTGTTCCGGGTAATCAGCAATCCATGCAACAAGCAGAGTGTGGATGACCCAAAGATTACCATTCAGATCTGACATAACTTCACCATGACATTCTGCCATCTTCAAATTTTGCATCACAATGGAGACTGTGAAATGGTATTGTTACAATTTACTTACTCTTTTTCCTTTTCTCACGATTAGCTTTACGTTGTATTTATATGAGTCGCTCATTCGACTCCCACCTCGTACGTCTTTTCACTTTGTCGTCACGTGACTTCTTCCATCCGGCTATTGCCGTTTCATCACATGTCTCCGCAGTCATCACACCATGATGACGCCATTCTTTGCTTTGTAACATTAGCTGACGTGTCGCCTTCTTATTGGTTCCTATTTATTGTACAACACGTCATCACTATTCCCCTTCCACATTTAGTATCTCATTCTCATGGTCCGTGCGCTGGACTCTTACATATAAATACGTGACTCCTCTGTAGTCGAACCTTAGCTTAGACCTCCCTTGTACTCCCTAGTACTTGTCACTGCTAAGGAATCCACTCGGTTCCCTCGCTCATGCTCGGTCCCTCGCCTCGTACCCTTGACCCGGTCAGGTGAGCTATTGAGCCCCTGCGTCCGGTTTCCTCTGCCATTGTCGTTGTGCACCTAGCACCCAATGGGATCCTCTGAACCTTCGACCCGGCCTATCCGACTGGTCTCTTGTCATCGTCTTGGGACTCCACCGCAGGACGACTCACTTCGCCTTGTGCACACTCACGTGTCCAAGGATACCCTTCGCCCTAGACCTCTCTTGTCCAACAAGGGCTACATTCGGTCCTACCCGGGTTGAGCATAACAAAAGGTCTAAGCTCTCGCCACTGGCTATTTCTATGTAAGCCGTCACCATTTCTCACCGATGCCCCTACGACTCTCTCTGGCGACCCCGTCGGCCAGAACCCATTGAATCACCTGAATCCACCTCGGAATCCAACAAGGAAGAACCCGAAGACCCCTTAGATATCTTTTCTGATGTCTCTCTACCCTCCCAGGAAGAAGTCTTTGAAGACGCTGAATTATCCCATCAGCTCTCCTCCTCCCTCTCCATTCCACGCATTCCCACTCCTCCATCTCCCACTTCCGTCGCCCGGAACCCTTTGTTCCAACTCCCTTCCCCTGTCCAACCGACCTCACCCTTGTCTTCTTCGGGTATGTCCTCACACGCTGTTGAACTTCGCCTCGGAGCCCCAAGGGGCTTCGATGGATCCTATAACCGAGCCATTGAATGGCTCAACACCGTTGAAACCTACCTCTTGGTGAATGCTGACGTTTACAACAACAACGCCAAGAAGGTAGCCTACGCCCTCTCTCATATGACCAAGGGATCCGCTCGCACCTGGGCTGGTACTTTTTGACAGACCACCCTCGCTCTCGCCACCCCTAGCCTTGGCTTGTTTGATGACTTCAAGGTCGCCTTCAAGAAAGCATTCGAGCACCACGACACCATCGGCAACGCAGTTGCCTGGTTGTTCACCACCCGTGTCGTCCCTAAGAAGGACGAATCCCATGCCACGATGTAGAGAGCATCTGCTCCCTACGGTTGTAGCCTTCCATTTTTCCATTCTCCGTCCCATCCGGTGGCCTTAGCCTTTAGTCCACATGCTGAACACTCCTCCGTTATCAATCCGCACTGCACCCGATCCGTATCTGTCAGTCCACTCAGTCCGGTAAGTCAGTCTGTTGTCCGTGGTAAGTCCGGAACAGTCCGGAATCCGTTTCCCCTTCATCTACCTACTTTCCCTCTTATTGGACTCGGATAGTAAGATGGTGACTAGCACGTCAAATACACTAGCGTTACGGACATATCTCATCTCCATACTATCTCATCTCCATACTGGTCTCATCTCATTTACCTTTTACTCAGACTCTTCTCAACCCTTATTTCGTTACTTACCTGTCTGGATTGTACCTTAGAGTATAAGTTCTGTCGGCTGGTTTGGTAATGCTCAGTTTCCTCCCGTTGGATTCTCACTATTGTTTGTCGCCCGTCTGAATTGTCTTCGTCGACCGCCCAATGTGGGTCTCTGCAGAGAACACCGTCGTTCTCATTGTCATACGCCTTTCCACATGCTGCACTCCGTCTCTTTCCACGTCCGCTCTGTTCTCGGACTCTCGGACTCTCGGACTCACCTTTGTTCAGTCCGGACTCACCCTGGACTTTCTAATATCCGCCAGGTATAGTACACTCGGGTCTATCTTCGACGCCTCCGCCTGGAATCCCTTTAGGGACGGACATTTCATACCCTTCTAACTAATCCTTCAAGCTCTGACCGGAACACTTGTTCCAGCAGGACATCTGAGCTATCTTCTCTACAACTGGAGCCCACCGCAAGGGATTCTCAAGGGACGTCCAGGAGAACACTCAGGCTGAACCCCCAGCGCCAAGAACTTGAAAATTTACTGACATAGCTTTGGGAACTGCAAATTTCTGAAGACTCTCATTTCCTCATACCGGTTTCTCCTGTCAACGCGCTTCATAACCAATCTGCAGATCTGCCCGAGATCTCAGCATTGAATTTCACTCTTCCGTTAGACTTTACTCCATTGACCCTACCTGTTGGACAGCCACCTGCTGACCTGTTCGGAAGCTCTTCCCTGAGCTCATTTCTGCCCTCTCCTCCATTCCTTGCTTCAACACTGTCAGAAGCCTTGGACTCGGACACATCAGGAAGTCAAGAACTTCACGGCATCCAAGACGACCACTCCTTCCGACCCTTCATTCCTGGAGGGTTTATACAATCTACACCCCAACGTGATAGGGAGTCACTTTTCCCCCTTGGATTATTTTCCTCGCCTCTAACACCATTGATGCGCTCTTCTTCACAATTGTCCGCTCCCACATCACCTTCAGCCTCATCATCTTCTCCGTTGCTATCTTATCTCTTCTAGCTCTCATCCGCTTCCTTCGTCACACCTCCGACCCTTCCGAACGCTTCGCCGCCACTTCTGTCCCTGGCTGGATCAACCAGAGCAATCCTGCCACCACTACCCGTCACCCCTATGGCCATCCCCAACTATCAGATGCCCCTCCGGGGAACCCAGAACGCTCCAAAATTTGACAGGAAAACTCCGGCGCTGCTTCCGTGCTTCCTCAAAGACATGGACATCATCGGAACCGCTGCCGGACTAACGGACGAGCTCAGAATCAAAGCCGCTATCTGCTATGCAGAGCTAGAGGAAGCTGAGGGTTGGGAACTCCTCGATGAAGCCTCCAGAAACGCTCCTAAGTGGGACAACTTCGTCCTCGCAGTCAAAAAATTATACCCCGGATGCGAAGGAAGTAATCGTTACTGCCGTGCTGACATACAATATCTCATAGATGAGTACCACATAAAGCCTATGTGAAGCCAAGACGACCTTGGGGAATACCAGCAGAAGTTCAAGAAGGTCGCAACAGTCCTCATCAAGAACGGAAAGTTATCCAACATGGACCGTGACACCCTCTTCCTGTACGGATTCCCGGACGACCTCACTGATTGAATCCGACACCGCCTGTCAATCATCAAGCCCAATCATCACCCCGAAGACCCTTACCCGATGGACAACACTGTAGAAGCTACGAAGTTCTTGCTAACCGGATCCGCCTTACGGCCTAACCTCTCAGGGGGGTCTGCTAATACCCCACAGCGTCCCTATTTCCCCACATGGGCAAATCCGATCCTGTCCATGCCTACGTCTCGTCCGCCTGCCCCTCAACTCGCGGCTCCGGCTATTAAACAAGAAAGCATGGTAGTTAACCGACAGCAACTTCAGTCCGCCATTTGGACTCGGACATGCACCTTTTGCAATGCCTTCAGTCACTTCATGGGTGAATGCCCTCACGTGGACGAATACATCCGGACCGGCAAGGCAGGTAGAGGATCGGACGGCTGTCTCTACCTCCCTGATGGTAGATGCATTCCGCGCATTACCAGGTGCAACTGTATCCGAGATTGCATTGACTGAATCGTCGCAGAGCAGGCCACTTCAGTTGCCTCAACTAGTAAAAACATACCACCCCATATGACCGCAGGAATTCTGTCCGTGACTTACCTGGATACTGACGCTATCTTAGACATTGAGCCTTCGGCTTTCATGGCATCCGTAGAGGATACTATGGACCTGTTGCTTACAGACCCGGAGTTCCAGCCTTACATCGCACAGGCTTGGGCGAGTTTCCAAGCAGAACAAACAGCGAAGGATCCGAAAGGAAAGAAAGTCTGCTTCGACGGAGTCCACGTCCCATCACGCAAGACCAATCATCTGGGTTTTCATTCCGCTACGGTATCTGAGGAGATCGAATCTCCGGAGATCCAGAGGGACGCGCAGACTGGCAGACAACCACTCGGACTCACGCCTATCTCTGTCAAGGATTCCACACCCATCGTCCAGACCGCCTCAGGATTAGGGTCGTCATCATTTGGGCCTGCACTATCAGGCCCTAGTAACATTTCATCTAAGCAACCTGTCACTAACATACCTCCTCCCTCCTACCCATCTACGAATCAATATAGGTACTCGTTTCCACTTGAGGACAATACCGCCCCGAAGCGCGTCCTCGACCGGGTACTCGAGACAAGCATCCCGGTCCCTGTAAAGGACCTTTTCGCTATTGCACCTGAGTTCCGGAAGCAATTCCATGATCTCACCACTACTAAGTGCATATCCTCTACTAATGTCGTACAGGTTAACGAACTTTCCGGTCATCATGACCCAGGAGCTGTCGAACGGGAGTATGGTGACCATATACTCCAGAATGCTGACAGAGACATTGTAGTGCCCCATAGCTTACCACTCCGGTTGCTAGAGGCCAGGATTCTTGAAACCGGCTGGACTATCTCATGCGTCCTCGACACCAGGTCCGAGATCGTCGCCATGCCTAAACGGGTATGGGAGAGCCTCGGACTCCCAGTCCGGTCGGACCATGCAATCACCATGTCAAACGCCAACACCTCTATGGAGTTGATGCTCGGAGTTGTAGAGAACCTCCGTCTAGACTTCAGATCTGGGGAGATTTCCCTCCAGGTTCAAGTAATTCCTCGCACGAACTTTGACCTTCTTTTTGGTCGCCCGTTTCATTGCCTTATGTCCACTACTACCGATGACTTTCCAGATGGTGCTCAAATGATTACCTTACATGACCCTAACTCTGGAAAAGAGTATAAACTACCTACCCGTCCTTGGACGGAAGGATGTCCTCGTTGTCATAAAGGATTGCACTGCGCAAACCATCAGTCCATCGTTGAGATGGATTTTTGAGTATCAATGATCCGCCGCAAGGTTGGGGAGAGTCCCACACACGAGCCGGTCAATCCAACTATCCGTTTCTCTTACCTGTTGTATCTTCTTCACTTATCCGATCCCTTCCAAGCGCTCCGAACACTGTTTTTTACCAATCCGTCTCCCCTTCATACAATTATCTTTCATCCACTCAATCTACTTTGACTCCAGACCACATTACTGCCTTACGCTCCGTTTACCACTTTGATCCGGTTTTACATTCCCTGGTGTTGAACGGTACAGTAGTATACCATAACTAGTAGATAGTTCACACGTCGCTAGACACTACATAGTAGAACTCAGCTCTCTGAGTTTGAATATCACTCTTGATTCACAACGAGCATCACCTCAGTTAGCAATCAACCACCACAGGTAAGTACCAAGTGATCTGCGTAAATGCCTGTTCTCTACACCTGGCATACAAGCCAGTCGCTAAAAAGGTCCGGTTGGTCGTGGCCCCTCTCGAAGAGGAGTTCCGCGTCATCCGTCGGCTACCAGATGATCCGCTTGCTGGACTCACTCCATTACCCACTCACCCTCTGGATTTTACCCCTGGATTCCGTTTTACACAGGAGCGCGCGGACACTTTGGACCTTGATCCCACAAAATGGCTTTGGCCAGAGGAACTGAAGTTGGTCCGGTGGTTAGTCCGCAACCATGAGAAGGCTTTTGCTTGGATTCCGACTGAACGAGGTCGTCTTGACGAATGGTACTTCCCTCTGGTCAAGATACCGGCAGTCCCTCATACGCCGTGGATTCTGCGCAACATACCGGTTCCACTGTCCGCATGGGACCAAGCCATCCAGATCATTAAGGACCGGATTGCCTCCGGAGTTTACGAACCGTCCGCCGCAGCGTACCGTTCCTGCTGGTTGTGCGTGCTCAAGCAGGACGGAAAGACTCTCCGGTTGGTCCACGACCTCCAACCACTCAACGCCGTCACCATTCAGGATTCATCAGTCCCACCTTTTGTCAAACACCTCGCAGAATCATTCACCGGATATGTGGTTTATGGAATGCTGGACTTATTTGCAGGATACGACCAACATCCACTCCATGTTGACTCTCGCGACATAACGACATTCAATAGTCCACTCGGACCACACCGTCTCACCACTCTTCTGATGGGACACACTAACACAGTACAGGTCTACCAAGTGGACATGGCTTTCGTCCTTCAAGACGAGATTCCGCATCATACGATGCCGTTTGTTGACGATTTACCCGTGAAATCCGAGACAATCCAGTATCAGCGAGAGGATGGTTCTTATGAGACCATCCCTGAGAATCCGCTGATCTGGAAGTTCATTTGGAACCATCTCATTGTCGTTAACTGCATCCTACAGTGTCTGCAGAACGTCGGAGCCACGGTGTCCGCCAAGAAGTTCGTACTCGCCGCTCTGGATGCAACTATCGTTGGGCACAAGTGCACGTTCGAAGGCCGGATTCCGCATGAAGCCAAGGTTCAGAAAATCTGAGACTGGCCGGAGTGCACCAATCTCACTCAGGTCCGTGGTTTCTTGGGTACCTGCAGAGTAGTCCGCATCTTCATCCGTGATTTCGCTTCCATCTCTTGTCCGTTAGTCAACTTGACGTGGAAGGGAGTTCCTTTTGAATGGGGTGACTCCCATCGCTTAGCCATGAATCGTCTGAAGGACAAGATCATTAAGTCCCCTGCACTCCGCCGCCTCAATTACGAGTCCAGATGTGAAGTAGTCCTTGCTGTGGACACTTCTATCATAGCAGTTGGATATATCTTGTCGCAGGACGGAGAGGATGGCAAACGCTATCCGAACCGTTTCGGATCCATTAGTCTGACGGAAGTCGAGAGCCGCTATTCGCAGGCCAAACTCGAACTTTACAGACTGTTTTGCGCCTTGCATGCGGTCCGAGTTTTCATCTTCGGAGTCACCAACCTTACGGTTGAGATGGATGCTAAATATGTCCAAGGTATGATTAACAACCCAGACTTGCAGCCGAACGCAACCATCAATCGGTGGATCGCCGGTATTCTGTTATTCCACTTCCGTCTCGTTCATATCCCCACCCCCCGTCATTCCAGACCGCACAGATTGTCACGTCGTCCCCCTTCCAATGATGATCCGCCTGACAAAGACGACTTTGAGGACTGGCTCGATGACGCATATTCCTTTTCTATCTCCTTACTTAATGAACGTTCTTTCCCTTCCATCTCTGTCTCGAACATTGCTAGAGTTTATTACCACTCGGACAGCAAACCCCCACTTCCCTTACCCGTTCCCATGTACCTTACTCTCCTTGCTTCTCTTTCTTCCGATTCTGATTCTGATTCTGAGTCCGAGACTGGATCTGTTGACCAGACGGACAACCCTATTCTCCCCCGATCCATTAAGGCCGTTGCTAAAGAAGCTCGGATTGTGCGGATCTGGGATTTTCTTGAAACTTGAGTTCGCCCCTCTGACCTTTCTGACGCAGACTTCCAGTCCTTCGTCAATTCCACCACCCGCTTCTTTGTGCTCAACGGATTGTTATGGTGTCAGGAGCCACACGGACGCCATCAGCTCATACCCCCAGAGCAGCAACGTTACGGACTCATCCAGGAGGCTCACGATAGCCTCGGACACAAGGGTGTCTTCTCCGTCCGGACCCGTCTGTTGCTCCGCTTCTGGTGGCCAATGCTGGTCGATGACGTCAAGTGGTTCATCCAGACATGTCACCAATGTCAAGTGCACCAGACCTGGAAACTTCACATTCCGCCTACCGTCCCAATCGTTGGTGGTCTGTTTCAGAAAGCTCACCTGGACACTATGGTTATGCCTAAGTCCGGTGGGTACCGGTATATCGTTCAAGCCCGGTGCGCTCTCACAGCATATCCGGAGTGGCGTATGCTTCGGTCTGAGATCGAAGATATCCTGTGCCGGTGGGGTGCTTTATCCGAGATTGTTACTGACAACGGACCCGCTTTCATCCAAGCCTTAGAAGTCCTGGCGGACAGATATCATGTCCGACACATCCGCATCTCCCCCTACAATTTGCAGGCAAACGGAATCGTTGAGCGAAGGCACTTCGATGTCCGGGAGGCCATCATTAAAACTTCCGATGGGGGGGAGTTTCGCTGGCATACTGCCGCTCACTCAGTCTTTTGGGCTGAGCAAGTGACAATCCTTAGATCAACCAGTTTGTCCCCCTATTACATGGCTCATGGCATCAAGCCACTCTTTCCCTTTGACCTATCCGAAGCAACCTTTCTTGTACCGCTCCCCGATACTGATCCACTTCCCCCGTCCGGACTGATTGCTTGGAGAGCCCAACAGCTCCAAAAGCGTCAGGAGGACATAGATGCAATCCAACAGCGAGTCCAAAAGGCTCGTTTCGAGTCTGTCAAACATTTCGAGGTGGCGTTCAAGAACTGGATCCAAGACTACAATTTCCAACCCGGAAGTCTAGTTTTGGTCCGGAATACTAGAGTCGAAAAGGAACTCAACTGGAAAATGAAGCCAAGGTATCTCGGTCCGATGGTGGTCCTTCACCAGACTTCCAGAGGATCATACGTACTGGCGGAGTTGGACGGAGCGGTATCCAAGCTGCGATGTGCGGTGTTCCATCTACTACCTTATTACCCTAGGTTTCAGACATTGGTCCAAGTCTTAGGACTCACCGGACTCGACGATGAAGACTTGGACAAGCTGGTAGAAGAAGATGTCGAAGAGCATGACGAAGAAGACCCATTAGCGGACGGCTTCGAATAAAACCAAATAACCAAATAATGTCGTTCCGATACTATAGATCTCCGTCTTACCCCAGGTTTAGTCCGGTGAGCACCTTCATTCTGTTTCATAACCTGATCAAAAAGGAAAATACTAAAAATATCAACAGAAAGTCTTTCCGTACATACATATCCAACAGACAGTCATTCCGTCATTTTCTCTCTCTAGTTCCGAATGTGTCTCCACAAATCCATACTAATATTCCGTTTTCATTCGATCGCGTACCGAGACACTGCGCCCTTTCCATACATACGGTCCTGCATCCAGGACAATCTGAAAAAGAATCCAAAAGAAGACTGAAGAATGCAAGTCGAGTCAGACACTCGCACCCAGTTCCATTCCTTATATGATTTTTACTATCGCTTATTCTCTTATTCTTACTTAGACCACGAACACGGACTAGACTCAGACTCGGACTGATCAGACGGGTTTTCGCGGGTTGATTCACGACAAATACGGACAAATACATTGTACAAAAAAAAGAAGACAAGGAGCGGAGCGGACTTACTGGATATTACGGAGCTCGTCCATCACCTCATCCATTTCCCCCATTACTTCTCCGTGTTCCACCTCCAGCACCTTCATACTGGACTGGATCTCACGAACCCGCCCCTGCAGATGGAGCAGATTCTGAACTGCACAGTCCTGTGTCTTCGCCGCGTCAGACTGTCCAGAGATACCAGCCGCAACCTTCTTAGGCACCGCCTTCCCTTTCCCTTTCCCTCTGACCGGACGCACCTCCTCAACCTCGGACTCCATGAGCATCATAACCTCTAGAGAGTCTTGGTCGCGTGAGGTGCTTGCCTTCGCAACCCGAGACAACCGCGCTAAGCATCCATCAGTCCGGTATCACGAAGGAAGAGTAGAAACACTTACCCGCAACCTCTATCTCGACTTTCCCCTTCTTCCGCCCTCCACGTCCGGTCGACCGACTGCACTTCACCTTCGCCTTAACGCACCTCTCACAGGCGGCACCTTCGGGTCCGGTGCACTCCAACCCGCCCTTCGCGCACTTCTCGCACGGCTCTGGCTGGATTGCTCTCATCTCCGTCGTAACAGATCCTACTTCCTCGTCCGATGCATCCTCATCGAACATCCTGGCGTGCTATAACCAGATAAATCAATCTGGGCATGGACAGCAGATTCCAACAAAGGCACTCACCTTGTTCCCCCCCATACGCCTCATGAATGAGGCATCTGAGAGCCCAGACATGGCCTCGGACGACACTCCCCTTGCTTCCGGGACCAGAACCCTTACTGTCTCCTCGACCTCCTCGACCTCCATCTGCATTGACATTGGCTCCAGCTTGGGCAAGCTCGGAGGGGGCACCGCAAACTCTTCGGTCCAGCAGGCATGCATTTTCTCGGCCTCTGCGATCATGACGTTCATATTGTTGTCGAATTCCGCTCCGACGCTGACCTTTGCCGCCTCGTCGACAATCTCCAGGAGACAGTCCTAAGGCCGGATTAGCTCCCAGACTCGCGCCCAGAACTCCATGATGTACCATTGCGCTGGTCCAATCCGCCAGCCACTGCTTCCGGTCATCCAACAATTCCTCCTTCACATCCGGAGTGGCAGCGGCCAATCCGACGATACATTCGGATGCGAGCTCGATGGCCCGCTTTGCGGTCATCCGCTGGACACCTATTGGGTCCTTGCATTGGGAAATAGCGGCAAGTCTACTTTGGAAGGAGGACATGGTGAAGGGAGATGGGGAAAAGATCAGTGGATTGTGGCGCAGATGTTTTAAACCCGCTATTGTTCCTTTCAGACTCTGACCTCCCTGTGTCCGATAGCACGAGGACCTGACTGGGACAGTCAGTTTCTAAGTCCCCTACGGATGTAGAGAGCATCCGCTCCCTACAGTTGTAGCCTTCCGTTTTCCCATTCTCCGTCCCATCCGGTGGCCTTAGCCTTTAGTCCGTGTGCTGAACACTCCTCCGTTATCAATCCACACCACACCCAATCTGTATCCGTCAGTCCACTCAGTCCAGTAAGTCAGTCTATTGTCCGTGGTAAGTCCGGAACAGTCCGGAACAGTCCGGAATCTGTTTCCCCTTCATCTACCTACTTTCCCTCTTATTGGACTCGGATAGTAAGATGGTGACTAGCACGTCAAATACACTAGCGTTACGGACATATCTCATCTCCGTACTGGTCTCATCTCATTTACCTTTTACTCAGACTCTTCTCAACCCTTATTTCGTTACTTACCTGTCTGGATTGTACCTTAGAGTATAAGTGCTGTCGGCTGGTTTGGTAGTGCTCAGTTTCCTCCCGTTGGATTCTCACTATCGTTTGTCGCCCGTCCGAACTGTCTTCGTCAACCGCCCAATGTGGGTCTCTGCAGAGAACACCATCGTTCTCATTGTCATATGCCTTTCCGCACGCTGCACTCCGTCTCTTTCCATGTCCGCTCCGTTCTCGGACTCTCGGACTCACCTTTGTTCAGTCCGGACTCACCCCAGACTTTCTAATATCCGCTGGGTATAGTACGCTCGGATCTATCTTCGATGCCTCTGTCCGGAATCCCTTTAGGGACGGACATTTCGTACCCTTCTAACTAATCCTTCAAGCTCTGACCGGAACACTTGTTCCAGCAGGACATCTGAGCTATCTTCTCTACAACAACTCTGCAGAATTATATCTCAGAGTTCAAGAACAAAGTCGCCCTCACGCACATCATCGACCCCAACGTCTTGATCTGGTACTTCACATCCGGAATCCCCATGCCCCTGATGTCAAAAATCATGGGGATGGACACCATCACGTCCACCATCGACTCTTGGTATGAGAAAGCCGTACACTTTCAAACCCAATGTGATCACACTCGCGAAATTGCCCAGGTTAACAAGAAACCTTCTGGTGGTTACCACTCGTTCACCCCTAGATCCTCCGCCCCCGCCAAGGACCCCGACGCCATGGATGTCGACCTTGTCAAAGTAAGCAAGCTGACCGATGCGGAACGACAGCGTTGCCGCAAGGAAGGCCTCTGCTTCCGCTGCCAGAAACCCGGCCATACCTCCTTCAAATGCCCCTCCTTCCCAGCTGAGAAGCCGAAGAACAAGCATATCAACAAGGTAGAAGAAACACTTTTGAAGCTGGAGGAGATTGAAGATGATGACGATGAAGAAGAAACCGTCCATCATGTTTCTTTTCTTTCGGATTTTTAAACCGGGGATCTGCTTCGACGCCAGACTCCCCTTTCCCTCGTAGTGGTGTAACCGTACCATCTCTTGTACCCAAGGCAATAGAAATCACCGTGCAACTCATTGTACCTTCACACACTCTCAAAGCTGTCGACTCTCGCGCCCTTATCAACAGCAGAGCCAGCATCAATTGTATGGACTGGGACTTCACCAAGAAAAATGGGCTTCCTATTGTTAAACTTGAACAACCCCTCCGCGCCCGGAACGCCGATAGTTCCTTCAATAAGAGTGGTGATATCCGACATGGAGTCACCGTCTTCCTCAACATAGAAGGTATCGCTCATCGCATCCTTTTTCACCTGATGTCCCTTCGGGACAATATCCTCCTTGGAACCCCCTGGCTTCGCGCCATGAACCCCTCGATCGACTGGGCCAAATGGACAGTCACTATCTCCAAATCCTCCGATCAGTCGAAGGAACTTTACTCCTCGCATGTTGCCGATGTCAAGTGGCATGATGCCCATTATTGGGTTCCCCCTCTGGCACCTCCTTGCCATGTCAACGTCTGCGCCACTGAACATGAAAAACTCTTCTCCTATAACGTATGGGAGGAAGAGAACCAATTCATCGACCACGCCCTCAGTAACCGCGCCCTCTACCGAACTATTAGGTTCCGATCCCGCTATGCCCCTCTAGGATCTGCTTGGATCGCTAAACTCACTCAAGCCACGGAGCTTGCCATCTCCGCCGACAAAGACAAACCCAAGATGGTCTTTCCCCCGGCTTATGCCGAATTCGCCTCAGTCCTCTCCAAGGAAGCCACCGACCACATTCCCCCCTCTAGACCTTACGACCACGAGATCAACCTCAAGGAAGGCTTCATTCTGAAAATCAGGAAACTCTACCCCCTCATGCCAGAAGAACGAACCGCCACCGAAACCTTCCTTGATGAAAACCTCACCACTGGGAAGATCTGATTGTCGAATTCTCCTCAAGCCTCTTCTTTCTTCTTCATTAAGAAAAAGGATGGCAGACTCCACCCTTGCCAGGATTACCGTTACGTCAACGAACATACCATTCGAGACGCCTATCCTCTCCCCCTCATCTCTGACCTCATGGACAAACTGAAAGACGCCAAGGTCTTCATGAAGTTTGATGTCTGATGGGGCTACAACAATGTCTGCGTCAAAGACGGCCATCAATGGAAGGCCACATTCATCACCCACAAGGGTCTCTTCGAACCCATGGTGATGTTCTTCAGACTATGTAACTCACCCACTATGTTCCAGCGGTTCATGAACGACTCCTTCCACGACATGATCGCCGAAGGATGGCTCGTTATCTACATGGACGACCTCTTGATCTTCTCGCCCAACAAGAAAACCCACGAAGAACACACGAAATGCATCCTCCAAGTGTATGATGGAGCTTGACTTGCACCTCAAACTCGAGAAGTGTAAGTTTGCCACTGATGAAGTTGAATATCTTGGACTTGTCGTCAAACCCGGCGAACTCGCCATGGACCCCGTCAAACTCGAAGGGATCTCCTCCTGGCCCATTCCCACGACTGTCAAGGAAGTACGCTCCTTCCTTGGCTTTGCCAACTTCTATCGCTGGTTCATTCTGGACTACTCCACTGTCACCCATCCCCTCATAGACCTTATGAAGAAGAACCTTTCCTGGGCATGGACTTCCGCCTGCCAGGACGCTTTCGCTTCTCTCAAGAAGCTCTTCCTCGCCAAGCCAGTACTTCGTATGCTGGATCTTGCCACCCCCTTTGCTATCACCACTGATGCCTCCCGGAACGCCACTGGGGAGATCCTCCTGCAAGCCAACTCCAATGGAGATTGGCACCCTTGCTCCTACCTCTCGCAATCCCTTGCCACCGCCGAGTGGAACTATGACATCTACAACCGCGAACTCCTCGCCATCATCCGTGCCTTGAAATCATGGAGACATTATCTCCACGGATCCCAATTTCCTGTTCAGGTCTTCACTGATCACAAGAACCTGACGTACTTCCGATTCCCGCAGACCCTCAACCGTCGCCAAGCCTGTTGACTCCTTGATCTTGCAGATTTCGATCTCAAGATGATCCACATGCCCGGTTCCCATCTCTTGGGTCCTGACGCCCTATCCCGGTGCTGCGACCATTTCCCTCGTTCTGACCCCGACAATAAGGCGGTCACCCTCTTGCCTCCCTTGATCTTCATCCGCACCATTGACACTGCCCTCGCCGATAAGATCTCCCTCACCTCCAAGGGCGACCCCATTTGCCTCCAATGTCTTCAATCGATGAATGAAGACATCCCCCTCGCTTTCTGCTCCCGCCTCTCTGATTGGCAGATGGAAGGCGATGTACTCATGTACAAGGGCCGCATATACGTTCCGGATTCTGGGGACTTATGCCGCTCTATCCTCCAATGCTGCCACGATCATGAGACTGCCAGTCACCCCAGCTTCTTAAAAACCCATCAACTCGTCTCTGCCGAGTTCTGGTGGCCCGGACTTGCCACCTATGTCTGCTGCTACGTTGAAGGCTGTGCTACTTGCCAGCAAAACAAATCCAATACACACCCCACAGTCGCTCCCCTCACACCCATCAAATCCTCCGCCACTTGCCCATTCCAGCAGATCTCGTGCAATCTTATCACGGATCTTCCTGAGTCTTCCTTCTTCGATACCCTTCTGGTCGTGGTCGACCATGGGCTTACTAAGGGGGTGATTCTTTGCCCTACAAATAAAACGATCACTGCCGAGGGAGTAGCATCCCTCTTTTTCCACAAAATCTTCACTCATTTTGGACTTTACGACAAGATTATCTCCAACCATGGCCCTCAATTCGCCTCCGCCTTTGCTAAGGAACTCGGACGCGTCTTAAACTACGACCTCTCCCTCTCCACGGCCTACCACCCTCAGACCAACGGCAAATCGGAACACATCAACCAGGAAATCGAGACATACCTCCGTATCTTCTGTGGAAATAACCCTGGTTCCTGGGCTGACAACATTTCCCACGCAGAATTTGCCCACAATCACTGCCCCCACTCCGTCACCGGTCAATCTCTGTTCTATCTCATGATGGAATACAAACCCCGTGCCCTTCCTTCGGTTTTAGCCAAATCCTCGCTTCCCACCATGGAAATATGCATGAAAACCTTGAATGCCGCTCGAAGCGAAGCCCTTGCATCCCATGAACTCACCCACCAAACCATGGCCGCTCGCACCCACCAGAAATTCACTCCCTTCCAAAACAGAGACAAGGTTTGGCTCGAAGCCTGAAACCTGAAGTGCTCCGTTGTCAACCCAAAATTCGCCCTGAAACGTGAAGGACCCTTTACTATCACAAAGGTCCCATCGCCGATCACGTATCGCCTCCGGCTTCCCACCACTTGGAAGATCCATTCGGTCTTCCATGCTTCTCTTCTAAACCCCTACCACGAGAACCCCGTCCACGGACAGAACTTCCCGAAGCCTCTGCCGGATCTGGTCACCGGAGAGGAGGAATACAAAATCGACTGAATCTTACGCCACCATGGAACTCCCCGCTCCCGCTCCTTCCTGATCTGCTAGAAGGGATATACTGTGGAAGATGACTCATGGGTCCCTGAATGGGATTTGAAAAATGCAGGCTCCGCCCTCAAGGCATATAAGAAGCTGCATCCCTCTGTCTTTTCTCCCAACCACTCTTGAACCTCAACCACTATGTCCTCTGATCTCCGCACCCCCAGCTTGATCTCCACCATGTCCTCCATCGCCCTGTCCATGCCTCTCCAGAATGTCTCCCCCATCGAAGACAATGCCACTCTCGACGATTACCTTTGTCGTCCTCTGTTGCCTTCTTGTAGTTCTTGTGCGCCTTCCCCACCTTCTCTTAACCTTGACGGTGGAAATACTCCCCCTCTTGCATCCCTGGATATTACATCCAGCCTGTACCCTCTTGAGCAACACCCTGTTGCTACTCCAAATCCTTATCCTCCGATTTCTGTCGCTGCTTGCACAGAACCTATCCTCTCCGTAGACATCCCAATCTTTGCCAACCGCCTCCACAATGACCACCCCAACGGGGAAGAGATCATCATGCTTGCGCAACAACTGTGCAACCCTCGCATTGCCACGCACATCGATCACTACCTTGACGTAGGATCCCCCCTCCATGCGCTCTACTGTGCCTTCCTTCAGAACGAGACAATCCTCACTCACTTGGGCAATCCTGTTGCCCAAGCAGAGCAGGAACTTGTCAACCGCCTTGTCCTCAATGACGCCCGCGACGTCCAAGCCCAGCTTTTCATGGCAATGTACCAGCTGGACATGCTTGAATTCTTGGTCGACACCGACCGATACCTCCTTGACCTCGCATGCTGCACACGTCCTCTAACCCAGGACTTAGCCAAGGTAATGAATGCCCAGCAAAATTTATCTGATCATATTGCTGCCCACACTGCCGCCTTACGGGTTGGTCGTCACCTCCCTATTTCCCGCGTCCTCTCTCCTGAGCAATCCCCGACCCCTCCTCCCTCGGAGATTGAACCCTGCCTCAAGGAAACTATTGACCCCGCATTCCTGGAATGTGAACCTAAGACCCCCTCCATGTCCTCATCCCCTCTCAATGAATCCTCCCTCGCAGCCCTTGACCAGGCTGAAGCTCATGCACATGGAAGTAATCCTCTTTCTCCCTCGCACCTGCGGTATTCCCAGGCTTGTTTTCAGTGTAGATGCCTTGGCCACATGAAATGGGATTGTCCCGTCTACTCCTGTCCCTACTGCCAGTGCATTGCACCTGGCCACAACCAGGCATACTGTCCTCGCTTCTGCTGTTCCATTTGCCATTGTATGGTTCCTGGTCATCACGCTGACGTCTGTCCCTGGCGTCCTCATTGTCAAAACTCCCAGCCCTCTTCCTCTTCCTCATCCTCATGTAGTTCCTTTTGCTCTCGTCGCTCCTGCACATCCACCGCCACCGACTCCCAGTGATCCCACCAGTGCCGCCACCCATCTCAACACTCTTGTCCTCTCCCTGTCCCTGCACCTCTCGCAGATGACCGTTTCAACGACGTCTACGTCAACAACGACCCTTACCCCAAGGAAGCGTGGGCCAACATCATGGGATCCCCTTGAAGATGTCTCAGTGGCACTTCAACATTAAGACGGGGGTGATGTTATGATTTACTTACTCTTTTTCCTTTTCTCACGATTAGCTTTACATTGTATTCATACGAGTCGCTCGTTCGACTCCCACCTTGTACGTCTTTTCACTTTGTCATCACGTGACTTCTTCCATCCAGCTATTGCCATTTCATCACATGTCTCCACAGTCATCACACCACGATGACACCATTCTTTGCTTTGTAACATTAGCTGATGCATCGCCTTCTTATTGGTTCCCATTTATTGTATGACGCGTCATCACTATTCCCCTTCCACATTTAGTATCTCATTCTCATGGTCCATGTGCCGGACTCTTACATATAAATACACGACTCCTCTGTAGTCAAACCTTAGCTTAGACCTCCCTTGTACTCCCTAGTACTTGTCACTGCTAAGGAATCCACTCGGTTCCCTCACTCATGCTCGGTCCCTTGCCTCGTACCCTTGACCCAGACTTGTCCAGTCTCTTTGGACCCTTGACCCAGTCAGGTGAGCTATTGAGCCCCTGCGTCCAGTTTCCTCTGCCATTGTCATTGTGTGCCTAGCACCCAACGGGATCCTCTGAATCTTCGACCCAGCCTATCCGACCGGTCTCTTGTCATCGTCTTGGGACTCCACCACAGGACGACTCACTTCGCCTTGTGCACGCTCACGCGTCCAAGGATACCCTTCACCCTAGACCTCTCTTATCCAACAAGGGCTATGTTCGGTCCTACCCGGGTTGAGCATAACAGGTATACACATGCAGATAGGGCCAATTGAACAGCAGGAGAGACATTGAGGAACTTGGGAATAGGAAGGTATGCGGCCAACACGAAGGCATGGGAGGTGGCCTTCATTCGGACACTGGCATGAATGTTAGCGAGTGACAGTAATAACGGGTGCATCTCTTTGTCGCCAGATATCCTCGTCAATGGCGTTTTATCAGAAGCTCTGATTACACCCACAAAGGAATGGCCAGAAAGTAAGCCACTCTAATCAAGAAGTCAGTTCATCAAGTTGGAAATTTGGATTGCTGGTTATACCTGTGTTTCCCAAGCGTGATCAGAACTCATAAATTTGCTGTAGACTGGTTCTCGACCATGGGGGGTTTCCTCAAATTTATGATATGGATCAAAATCCATGCATGACGCGAATAATGGATTGCTAAAGAGGTGTTTAACCACCTCGAGCCCATCTCACCAATACAACATCAAAGGTTCTTTTGTCCGATATTGCCCCACCTTGATCTCCTGGAAATGCCAGCATGGCACATCCAGCAAGAACTCGATTCGTGTACGTAAATCTTTTGCTGTCTGAAACGACAATGGATTTACTTTATTCTGTAGGCCTGTCAGTGTTGGACTGATCTTGCCAATATGTAAATATACATATGTGTTCCAGATGCAAGTATGTATCAATCTCCTTCTGAGACAGGGAACCAGATGAGAGCCAGTCGGCGACTTCCCATTCACTTTTGGATGCAAAGGGGAAAAAGAGGTTTTCTGAGTTACAGGTTTTTGCAAATCCATCTTCGTCCATGCGCTGGAGGAGGTTCCTACCTCCAGGGAGGGTTTTGCACTTGTTTGAGTGATAAACTCGGTCATGATGGGATGGGATCGATGGGATCAAATTAGAAGATGATGTGTCAGGATCCCATTCCTCCACCATATTCACATGCTTCTGGGTGTTGGGAAGATTGTCATCAAATGCATCTGTGGAGTGGTGAAATAAAATCACAATGAAATGTGGAATATGACTTACTGTCTTGTGTGAAAGAGGTGTTATCATAATTGTCTCTGTCTCCAAAATGCAACTCCTCTGTATTGCGCGGATCCCAGTCAACTAACAATCTGCAAGGACATTTTGTCAATATGTGTTGTATCACATTGTCTCCAGTGAGAAAATTAGTTGAACAATTTGAAAAGACAAGAAAACCACAAGGCACTAAGAGTCGCAAATGCAATATTCAAAGTGAAGAAGTGGAATTCCAAAGCTAAGGAAAATACATGGTGATGTAACTACTTATATACTACAGAGTTCTTTAGGGCCAGTATGGAATATAGAAGGTCATAGAATGTTCGAGAAGAATCTTGATAGATAAGATCAAGAGATAAGATAAGATAACAGAAAATGATAAGAGGAAAGAAAATGTTCTTTAATGAGAAATCATTTCATTACCCCCTTCTCAAGGATCAAACTCCCGGTCGATCAATATACCATTAATTCTGGGTTCTGAGTTAGGAATAGGAATTTTGAAAAGAGAATTGGGGAGTCGATTGAGAGATGATGCGAAGTTTTTGAAGTCGGAATTAAGGAATAGGGAAGAAGTATGAGTACAAAGGAAACAATCACAGATATCAGAAGATAGGGAACGAATTGCATCAGGATGGAGTTTATGGAAAGATTCAATCTTTTTTGATGCGTTGGTTAGATTGGTTTTGGGTTCCCAAGTACGATCTTCTTGTGGATATCCTTTCCAATGTATTAAGTATTCGGTTTTGTTCCTTTTATGTCTCGAATCTATAACTTCTTGGACTTCGTATTCTTCTTCTTGATTGATGATGATAGGGGGAGGAGGTTTTGGGAGTGTTTGAGAGGGAAAGGATCCAACAACGTATGAAGTGAGGAGGGATTCGTTGGAGACGGGATGGATTCCTCTCCATGTGGTTGGTAATTCCAGCTCATATGCTGATATCCCGACCTTCCGTTTCACTTTAAAAGGACCGTATCGCTTTTCATCGAATTTCTTGGTGGGTCGATCAGTACGGATATTTTTTCCGTCTAATAGAACTTGTTGTCCCACAAAAAACTCTTTGATTGGTCCGGTCTTTTTATTGTGTGATTTCTTCATGACCTCGGCGGCTTTCTCAAGTGCTTTTTTGGCGACTTCGTAATGTGCCTTCATTTGATCAACAAAGGTGGTCGCTGAATCGTTTTGGACTTCGATTTGTCTATTCAGTATAGTGGGTTGTTGTCCGAAATTCAGGATAAAAGGTGAAACTTTGGTAGCACTTGACGTTTGTGAGTTATGAGCGAACTCAGCAAGAGGAAGCCAGTCGGCCCAATCCGTTTGTCTATGATTGACATAAATTTGAAGGTATTTTTTGACTTCTCGATTAACTTGTTCAGTTTGTCTGTCAGTTTGTGGATGGTATGCGGTGGACGGATTTCCTTCAATTTTTAAGAGAGTGTAGAAGTCTTTCATAAATGATGACACGAATTGTGGGGCTCGATCTGAGATCACCTTTCTCAGAGTACCGTGTAGTTTAAACACATTGTCTCTAAAAAGAGTGGCTACTCCTTGAGAAGTTACGGTGTCGGTTGTGGGGATTAGGTGAACCATCTTAGAGAATCAATCTACAACCACCAGGATAGCATTCTTTCCTTGTGATTGTGGGAGAGGACCAATTAAATCTACTGAGATGATTTCCCAGGGAGTGGATGGGATTTCATTAGGATGGAGAGGAGAGTGTAGGGAAGTTGTTTTTGCCTTGACTTTTTGGCATATATCACATCCGGACACATATTTTTCTACATCTTTACGAAGAGAGGGCCAGTAGTATTCACTCATGATCAAGTCTCGAGTTTGTTTAATTCCGGGATGTCCTGAAATGGGGTGGTCATGATTAGCTTTTATGATTTCCTCTCATAATTGTGAATCATTAGGGATGTAGATTAACTTTTTCCATCGTACAAGTCCATCTGTTCGTGTCCAGGGCGAGTCAACTTTCAAAAGACCTTCTTGTGCAAAGCGTTCTAATTTGTATTGTAATTTAGCAATGTGATCGAGAATGTCTTGAGAAGCGATAGCCTTAACGAAAAGGGAGTTCGGCAACAATATTTGTTGTAAATTGTCGCTGCTTACCCCCTTCTCATAATCTGGCCTCCTGGACAGAGGGTCTGCGGGATTGGTTTTGCCAGGTCGATAGTTGAAAACTAATCAGTATTCCTGGATGATTTGTTGCCATCTAGCTTGACAGCGAGAGAGGTTTTGGGGTTTTCTGAAAAACTCAAGATTTTTGTGGTTGGTGAGAACTTCCACAGGATGTATGGCATCAAGAAGGTAGTGTCGCCATTCTTTTAAGGCAAACATTACAGCTAGCATTTCCAGATCAGCAGCATGATAGTTTCACTCTGCATCATTAAGAGATCTAGATATAAAGGTGACAGGGTGCCATTTTCCTTCTTATTGTTGACTCAACACTGCACCAACACCAATACCTGATCCATCAGTTTCGATGCGGAAGGGATCTTGATCAGTAGGCATGGCTAAGGCAGGTGCCGTTGATACCGTGTTCTTGAGTTCTTCGAAGGCCTGCTGACATTCAGATGACCAGTCAAACTCTTTTTTATTCGACATAAGCACATTGAGAGGGCGCGCTATTTTAGAAAAGTCTTTGATAAATCGTCGATAGAAGTTAAGGAATCCTAAGAATCCTCTAAGAGTCTTTTTTGACATGGGGACTGGCTAATCTTTGATTGCAGAAATCTTCTTTTGGTCCATTTTGACCTCGTTTTGTGCTACAATTAATCCAAGAAATTCAGTTTCTTGGACTTCAAAATCGCATTTATCATGACGTAGGTACAGATGTGAATCTCGAAGTATTTGTAACACTTCTCTTACAACCTTTCGATGTTCTTCGAGGGTTTTAGTGAAGATCATTATGTCATCGATGTATACGACAACTACTCCTCGATTGATTAAGTCTCTAAAAAGAGAATTCATCATTGTTTGAAAGGTTGCGGGAGAGTTTGTTAACCTGAAGAACATTACAAGAGGTTTGAATAACCCTCGATTGGTTCTAAAGGCTGCTTTCCACTCATCTCCTTCGGCCATTCGTACATTATTGTATCCCCATCTCACATTGAATTTAGTATAGTATTTGGCAGCCTTGAGTTTGTCTACCAATTCCGAAATGAGAGGAAGGGGGTATCGATTGTGTCAGGTAATTTCATTTAGCTTTCAATAGTCTTGCACGGGGTGAAGGCGACCATCTTTCTTCTTAATAAAGAAAAAAGCAGATGTGAATGGAGATTTGGAAGAACGTATGCGACCTGATTTAAGATTTTCTTCTAAGAAGGCATTGAGCTCTGATTGTTCTCCTGGATTCAAAGGGTAAACCTTGCAGTCTACCATATGATCTCCCGGAAGGAGTTCAACAGCATGATCCCAAGGGCGTCTTGGGGGAAGCTCGTCAAAACTTTCTTTTGCGAATACATCTTTGTAATCATGGATATACTCTGGAGCTGCTTCTTCGAAGGTCTTCTTCTTTTTTGTCACATAGTCTTTAGCAGCTATATTGGTAGCTGTATTCCGGAGGTATTCATCAGTATTTAGTTTGAAAAGACGATCCCCTTGCGAAGGAGAAAAGTCTTCGTCATCATCATCATCGTCACAATCTTCCAATTGAGGCATATGATCATTCTCACATTTGAAAGCAATTCGACCAGTTTTCCAGTCAATTTCTGGGTTGTGGGCTTTCAACCAGTCATGACCAAGGAAGATGGTGTTTGGACCAAGATTTGTGACGGCAAGGGCTAATTGTTCTTTGTGTCCCTTGATTTCCATTTCGACAATGACGAACTTATCAATTTTTCCCGATGAGTTAAGAGATCTGTCAGCATTATATACTGACATGGGTCTAGGAAGCGAATGAGTGGGTACCCCCTTCTCAGATACAAAGTTCTCATGGATCGAAGAACCAGTACATCCTGAATCTACTAGGGCTTTGACTTCAGCAGTGCTTCTGTCAGGGAGTCTCAAAGTAGCTGGGAGTTCAAGGGAATTTTGGTCTTTTCTTCGTAAAGATGCCTTTTGGAACTTAGGCTTCTTTTGTAGATCTCTGAGAATCCAATGAGCATTTTCATCTGTCATCTCTTTTAGATCTGAGATGAGTTCAGGGGTTACTTCTACTTTTCTTGATTTGTGTACAAAGGATCGTAGATGAGCTATGTTTTGCTTTATATCTGGACAGGAGGTTTGTGCCTTCATCCATCGGATAGACCAAGGATCTATTGTGTTCATCCATGACTGGGATGAACTTCCTCTGATTTTAGAAGTTGACCCAGTACTCCCAAAACCTTTATTTGCTCGAGATGTTTCTCCTAGGGTTCTTACTTCCTTTACTGGTGGTGTTGAGATTTTTTCAAGTATGAGTTGTGCTACTCACTCTCCAGCTTTAGCTACAAACTCTTCATTTGAAAGATTAATCAACAGGATCATGACTTCTCCTCGATAGTCACAATCGATCACACCAGCTCCAGTAGTTATTTTCTTTTTTATAGCAAGACCGCTTCACGGGGTGATTCTGCCATAATGTCCCTTAGGAATTTTTATAGACAACTTGGTTGAAACCAATGCTTGTCCTCGAGCGGGAATTACCGTATTTACTGCAGAGTACAGATTATATCCGGCCGCACCCGGAGATCCTCTCACTGGTAATAGTATTTCATTGTTTTGTCTTACTACTTCTAGGGTAGTTTTCGGAAGGTTGACTCGCGCATTAGTTTCAGTCTCATCATCACGTGACAAAATGGAATATCGATTGTTCGGCAATGACTTAAAAGGTACAATAGATCAACTGCTATCTACTGTACAGACTAAAAAGACGATTCTTGTGCTACATTGTTCGTGGGAGTCTCCTCAGGTGTGTTCTCACCTTCGGCCTTTTCCATCAGAGCACACAGTGCTCCGAATTGAGATTGGGTAATTTCTTGGCCACCCCATTGGATAGCACGAGCGTGGGGACGAGGACAAGGGGGATGATTGGAGCAAGGCCATGGCTTTTTGCAAACTTGGCATACTCCTTCAGCATGAGCCTTATCAAGCTCCATAGGAGCTCCTCGACCAGGGAAGGTGCCAATAGCATTTGGGTGAGGTTGGGATGGGGCAGGAGGAATAGATGGGGGAGGACCAGCTGGTGGTGCGTATGGCTTATGAGGGGTAAAACGGGAAGTGTACGTGGGTCCCATCGCATCGTGACGACGTTCATTTCTCTCTCGGATTACCTCCTCAGCTCGCACTAAGGCATCTTCCCATTCTTTGACATCAGTGGAGTCGATTAATTGATCGTCTTTGTTTTCAACGTGGTCCACTAGGTCTTGGCGGACACTGTGGTGGATTTGGTTTACGATCGTACGACCATTGATCCTTACGTTGAAGTCAGCTTCGAGGGCCAATTGATGAAGTTTGGTGAAGTAGTCTTCCACCGTATCTTTTCCTTGCTTAAGGGCGAAAAGCTTTGCCTCGGCCTGTCGCTTAAGGCCGGCAGGTTGGAACTGCTTTTTGATACTTGTTTCAAAGGTGGTAAAGGACCAGGTCTGATCAACACCTCGTTGGATGGCAAGGTCAGCGAAACGTCCTGCAGTGTTCTTTCCTTGCATGTATGAAATCACAATAAGTATCTTCTGGCTATCCGAGGGTTCCTCCTCGAAGCCTCTGAGGAAGACTGTGATGGATCGCCACCAAGTGACAAATCCATCCTTGTTGCCATCGTACTGGGATGGCTTTGCGGCAAGCGACTTGCCAAGGCAGGGTCGTGCAAATCCATGTGCAGCTGGGCGCGGACTGCCAATTGATGAGGGATGAGATGGTACTTGAGGGAGCAGCCTTGAAGGTACCGGTTGGATGATGGTGGCGGGGGAAGGGAATGCAGGTGGGGGTCCTGTGTTAGCAGGGTCGTAGGAGAATCTTGTCCTCCATTCATTGTATTGTCGGTTGAATTCCGACAATGGAGAGCGAGGTGCCTCCGGATTGAAGGTGGTCGGCATGTAAGTGATAGGAGAAATACGGGGAATTTGAGTAGGGAGGGGCATGGCAGGAGCGGAGGGCGGCAGAGGAGTCATGGCGATGTCCTCCAATGCAGCGCTCATCTCTGCAAAGCTTCCCTCCTGAAGAGCTCAGGAGGTTGGTCGCGAAGGTGGATAAGGTCTAGACATATTGAAGATTTCTCCTTAATGATTGGTGGGGGTGAAGATAGGGCAAAGGTCCTTGTTGATACTCTACTCGAGTTCAAGAGTAGTCATACCAGTAGATAATTCATCTATGACGAGGAGGAGGATGAGGAGAGAGGGAAGCTATCTTGTCTGTTGAAGGTATTCTTGGAGGAAGTCTCCGAGGGAGATACGGATAAGTTGTCTGGGCCCAGCCAGAACCAGCCGAACACGGCGATAAAAACGACGAAGTCGTGTGAGGGGGTCTGTGGCTGTGAAATGCGTAGTCCGAGTATACTGGTTAGGGATCGTGACTCCCCAGTGCTCAAGACTGAAGGTGGGAGTAGGATATTCTCAAAATTCTCCAGCAGCAAATGAGGAGGGGGAAACCGGAATTGCCTGGCTATGGCAAGAGGGAATACTACCCTCGTTAGTCGTGACGTTTACGGGTGATCATGAGAACCTGCCTTCACTAGCGTAGAAGGATATGGACAGCTAGGCACTCAGCTGACGACGGGGGCTAATGCACTATGCCCAGTAGCAATGTTATCCTTATTTAGACGGCGGACAACCATATATGCAGCAGTTTGCTCGGTTGCTTTCCAATGACCTTATGCAGGTCTGCAGATTTCCCTTAAGTCTGGGATCCGACTATGGTGTGTTTCGCAAAGAGCGATACATGCGGAAGGTGGGAGGAAAAGAGTTTTAACGACGAGTAGGGCAGAGAAGACAACGACACAATAAAGTATGCATTCGAAGGCGAAGCTGATATGGGTGATGACGAAGAAAGGGAGTCAGGGACTGAAGAGGTCGGCGACGAAGGGGTAGCTTTGGAATTATGAAAAGACAAGAAAACCACAAGGCACTAAGAGTTGCAAATGCGATATTCAAAGTGAAGAAGTGGAATTCCAAAGCTAAGGAAAATACATGGTGATGTAACTACTTATATACTACAGAGTTCTTTAGGGCCAGTATGGAATATAGAAGGTCATAGAATGTTCGAGAAGAATCTTGATAAGATAAGATCAAGAGATAAGATAAGATAACAGAAAATGATAAGAGGAAAGAAAATGTTCTTTAATGAGAAATCGTTTCACAATTGGGGCATTGAAGGAATATTGGGTCTTCAGGCAAAGCCATCTCCTTGCTGCAGGGCAAAATTTGCTCAGTCTAGTATCTGGTACTATCTGCTGACCTGCAATTGGAGTACTTGTTGCTGAGAGCGCTGAGACTCCAATTATTATTCCACAGTCCATATTTTAAGAAGGCATATCATGATGTTCAGTCCCACGGTTGACTTCCACAGTTGATGCACTCAAGCAGCCAATGCTCCAATCACCATTGTCAAGCCCAGTCGAGGTTCCGAGTCTTCTGACATCCCCAGCATCATCGAAAGATCTGAGCCTGCTATTCTCCAACTGAAAGGATGGAGAATCCTGCCCCCCAACATCCTCCCCACTAACGTCCTTCCCCTCTGAGCCCATTAGAAAGCATATCCATCTTGAGTCAGGGCCACCTTCAGATGGTGATCTAGATAGTTCTTCACCTCAAAAAAGGGTCAGAAGATGCTCACCACGGTTAGATATCTTTGTTGATTCCTGGAGTGTTTTCTGACCTTATGTACATGTAGGAATCGGCAAAAGCATCTAAAGAAGTGGAAGATCTCCATTCTTTCCGCAACTTGCACGTGCATCCTGTGATGCTTTTGCAGCATCCCCATGGTATTATTGCCTGCACCTCAAGGAACTCGAGATCATGCGCACAATAACTACAGACCAATGCGACCAAGTGGAAGTTTGGTTGAGGCAGGCAGATTGGCAGATTGGCGAGATCAAACATGCTCTCGACCATGACAGGGTAGGACTACTTGAGCCAGAAGGTTTGATACTTGGACCGAGTGGGAGAGAACCTTCTGGTAGTGATCACGATGCATCTCCTTCTGATGGATGTCCCTCTATCCCATGTTCAGATGTTTCAGATTAAGCTTATGGACTTCATATGGACTACATTGTATATAGTATTGTAGTCATGCATATATCATGATGTCGCAGTAGATCTATCAAGTGGCGTGAAAGTGCTCCTGCAAACATTTTTGGATGTGACTCGACAGAGCTTGAGTCTGAGTCATCCTACCTGATGCAGCAGCAATTGATTTCTCGATCTATCATGATAGCTGATCTCACAGCAACATGCTGTCAGTGTAGTAAGTACCCTTTTTTTATTTACATGTTGGCTTACGGAGCAGCTCACAGTGCCGTCAATCACAATTGTGTGCAGCCCAGTGGGCACAAAGAAGCTGGAAATTAAAGGCATTCTGCAAGCCTCAGGCTTGTGAAGTGACTCATTCAGAGGCAGCAATTGAACAAACTATGTTATACTATGAGGAGTCTGTTTAAAAGAATTCTCTTGCATACATTCCTCAATCCCCCATGCCTCCTTGTAAGTCACCAAGTCGCTGCTCACTACATTCAGAGACTAACTCTTCACATTTTTTAGATGGTAGGACTTCAGCCCAAGGGCATGCACATGGTTGAGGTTCCTTCCTTCCTGCCACCTTACCTGCAATACCAATTTCCCTGTTCATTGGAAATCCATACTCTGGCGCGAATCCAACATCTGCCGTTCTGTCAGGATCGCATTCAACATCTTATCCAACCATCTCTCTTCCACCCAGTTCCATCCCTAACAATGAGGCAGCCAATTCCTACAGCCAATCGGCACCATCGTTTCCTGTGCTTCCTGCCGTTCCTTCTGAGGGAAACGAGGCATCCGTCTTAGTCGATGAATGGCTCCAGGCTGCAAGAGACATGATTGAGGTACAGTACTCACCATATCGATTATCAATGTCTCACACTTCAGACACTAATAAACAAAATAGGTATTTGGCAGTCAAACAGATATCCTGGAGGGACATCAGCGACAATGTGGAGCATCCAACCTTTCTTCTCAACAGTGTCTTTGTACATTTGCCCAGCCATACCCATCTGTGTCACTGGCAACATCCTTGGCCTCAACATCTCTGTACTCAACTAGTCAACTCTCATTC
>JBBPQU010000176.1:0-32620 GCA_038092655.1 Boletus sensibilis | reverse complement strand
TAGTAATCGGCAGGCATGTCAGAACCACCACAGAAGAGAACGGTGGGGGTATAGTTGTTGGCTGGGGTGAGGGGAAGCATCGCGACCGCACCGGAAGCAGGGTAAACACGCACGACGCCGTTGGGCATGGGAGGGAGGGGAGTTTCGATGTTCTGATCGGGATCCCAAAGAACTAGGATAGTCGTCAAGGGACAGGTCTGGAAGGCACGTTGGGCAACTCACTTGTGGAGAGGTTGGCTTGTACGAGGAGCTTTCCGGAGGGCATGAGGTAGGTGTGGGCGTACGAATTGAGACCAGAGGTGGATATCATAAAGTTCATGACGGCTGCGGGACCACGGCTGGGGTAAAACTCGTAGGTGGGGGTCGCGCCTCCACCTTCGTATGCGGGATCGACGTTGGGGGTGTTCCTGTTGACGTAGCCGCCCGAGGTGAAGCCACCGATGAGGACGACAGTGCCATCTGCGAGGGCTTCTGCGGCGGAGTACCAGCGCATCTCCTGCATGGAGAGCACGGCGGGATTGTCGAACCACTGACAGTCTGGGGAGGACAAGTTGGCGGAGGTGCATGGGTTGAGTACACGAATGGACTTTCTGCCATCGTAGTCGCCGTAGACGTCGTCATAGTTGGTAGAGGACGGGGAACCAGAACCTTTTTGAAAATGGGGTGAGTTTCCGGATATAGAGATGGGAGGAGGGAGAAGCGCGGACCGATGCTGACGGCATCGTTACCACCAAAAGTAACATAGGAGCCATTTGGGAGATGCATGCCGGAAGCACAAAATGTGTTTGTGAGCACGCTCATAGTGGTTGCCTGGCGGGTGTTGATGTTCCTGTTTTCATTTCCGTTCGGAGTGGGAGAAAGTGAAAGAAAGATGGCAGAACGCACCAAACGGAGCCCCAAGCGGGGTGGCCGTCGATTTGGGCGGCGTTACCCTCTGTCTTGTCGAGAATGTAGACCATCTCTTCGTTGCCGAGA
The DNA here is from genome assembly GCA_038092655.1 of Boletus sensibilis. NCBI lineage: Eukaryota > Fungi > Basidiomycota > Agaricomycetes > Boletales > Boletaceae > Boletus > Boletus sensibilis. The sequence goes on along the minus strand of JBBPQU010000176.1, from coordinate 31,645 downwards.
AACATCTGCCCGAGGGGGTGAGTATGTGGGGTAGCGGGAGTAAGAGCGACGGACCATCATAGCACTGACGAGGGTATTACCGGCCTGGATGAATGAGCCGGCTTTCTGGGCTGTCGCTGAGAGGACGAAGGAGGCCAATGCGAAGCATGACCAGACGTGGGACATGGCGAGTGAAAGACAGGATGAAGGAGCGGAAGGGGTAAAATAGAGGATCACAGGGCATCGCCATATTTTATTTTATTTTATAATAGTAGACGTGAGGCTGTCGAACGTCGCAGCCGGGAAATGGTTCTGCCAGTTCAGTTTTATGACGAAAATTTTAATTTTATCCTTTTTTGCTCGATATTTAGTAACCGAATGCTAAAATTAAACTCCACAGGAGGTCAAGCGTGAGTTTTGTAGAAATACTCGAGTATGCCCAAAGCATGAAGCCGGTCACCCAAGAAGTTGGCAGCTTTCTATGAAATTACGAGGCCACCACTTACCTCGTCAAAGGGACGACGGGCTGCCCACCCCGTCGACACGTCAAAACGATTCAGATGATCAATGTTCATGGGAGAGCCCTCCCGCGACCCCTTTATTTTTGATGGACGGTTACTGACGCGGAGGATGATCCCCGCCTACCCAGATCGGGCTCGCCCAACCTCTACTTACCGGTGTGGATCACTTTGCGCGAAGCATCCAAAGCCAGCGTCCGTTGACTTCTCCGTGCTTCTATCACCGCGTACGATGTACAGCTCCAAGTCAAGTTCAAGTCGCTGGACTTACCACAGCACCGGTGTACAACACTACGACAGAGACATCAAGTTTATTTTAGCTCCCAGACGTCAAGAGGTTCGGTTTATGTTATGCCCCCGTCCTTACACCCTCTCAAACACATACATGTACGCCAATTTCTTCAGCTCCCCCACGCTCGTCCGATCCGCCAAAACGACCTTTTCGTCATTAAACAACACCCACGCTTCATTCCCGTCCCCGTCCACATCCATCGCTTCCCCCGACGGCGATCGCGGCAACCGAACGTGCGCGACGTAATGCCCCGAATGCACGCTCGGCCCTTTGTGTGAGATAAACGCCTTCAATCGGTACGTCGCCGGCAATGCCGCAGAACCAGGTGGAGACGTCTGCTTTGTCCCCGTTTCCGTGTGCGCGGTGCCCGCGGAGACAGTCACCTCCCCGGTCTCATCGGGATGATTGAACAGCCACTCGACCGCACGTTCAAGATTCCCGCCCTGCATGCCACATCAACAGTGTTCACTCTCAACGGCAACGTGAAGCTAACGTACAGTTTCCAAGAGTGCCTTGCGGGCTTGTGCGTGCGTGAAACCCATGTCTGCCAGTAATGCGATTTGATCTGCCGAGGGCTCGGGGACGTTCGAACCACCCCTCGGTGAGCTGACCTGAATGGGATCATCAATGTCTGGCGGCACACTCAGTCTCGCTCGTCAGTCGCATGCGTGTTCCCGCACCTGGGTCTTCCATGTGGTTGAATAGCCATTCCATCGCAGCTTCAGCACCAGAGTTACCGGTCGCAAGCAGTGCCTTCTGGCATCTTACAGCCGGGAAGCCCATACCCTCCAACTGAGCCATCGCTTCCGCATCAAACTGCGGCAATGGCGCCGCAGAGCTGGAGCCAGACCCATCAGGAAGCTCTTCTTCCCCCACCTGTAATCCCGAGCCGACGTATTCATCTAGCACAAGGTCCCCCTCGGGCAGGATAATAGGAATGTCTGTGTTTCTACTCTGTGGGTCGTGTCGAGCACCCAGGCCGACGAGCACATACCTAGTTTCGTCGGCACCCAATTCTTGAGCTGGAATTTCTTGGCATGAATCACAAGCACGTCGGGGAACGTGGCGAGCTGCGTCCGTCTGACGGCATATGTCTTACCACACCCTGCCTCGCATTGGTATTCCAATCTCTCTTGCCCGGTTTGACCAAGAAAGAGGTCGAGGCACAACTCCAAGGGGACGGGAGCATATGTTGGCCTCGACGCATCTGCCACACCCTCGCCTTCCGAAATTTCCGTCGCTGGCACACCGAGACTCAGGACGTCCATGTTGTCGACCCGATACCTGACTCGATGACATCCCAAACACTCCAAGCGCTGTTCCAATCCAAACGAAAAGACATCCGTTGGCTCACCCTCTCCTGTGACGTTTCGATGGGCCGTCGATGGATCTCGAACACCGACGAGCGCTTACCTGGTGCCCCGCCTCTCGCCTGATGATTATACCGTCTGAGCACAGTGAGCAATTGCCCAAAGAACTCTCCTGCATCTTGCTGCCGCATGGTGGCGAACTCGGCGTGGCCTTTTCCAACGAGCGCTTTGAACCCGGCAGGTTTGAGGCCCGTCTGCCAAGGCGTGTGCTCTGGTGCAGGATGCGCAAGCGGATCCGACGGCGCTGGATGGACGTCAGTTTTCCACAGTAACCCAAAGAAGAGTCGGACGGACGCCGTTCAGTATGTGCATTCGAGTAACGTCCACTCAAAAGACCGTCTGCGAGCTTGAACAGCTGACATTCGAGGCAGTCCGCAGGTAATGACTGCCCGCAGGTCGCCCAATGTAGCGAGGCTTTCTCAGAAACATAGTCTTGTGATAGATCTGATGATGGTCGGCGATAATACCGTTCTTGGAAAGATGGAAGCGAAAACAGAGTTTGTAGGACGGAGGCCATGTAACAACTTGAGGGAAACACGATGAGCGAGTTTATTTACTTCATTTTTACAGGTCATCCCCACCTGTTTCCGAGATTACCGAGTCCAGTGGTCCCCGGACCAAAGACAGGTTTCAGAGCGCTTCCGTCTTCTGCGGTGAGAGAAAAATCAAACGTCAAGTTTTGTTCGATTTGCTGCACGGAGCATGAGCGTTCCGGCGAGGGCGTCTTCCTGTGAAAATGCCTCACCAACTCTGTCATGCTTTTCTCTGTCTTCTTTTGAGACGTCACATTTATTCCGAATGCAGCGAGGTGTGTCGTCAACTCGGGATCAAGACGTGCATCGTTACACGCATAACAGTAGATATCTGTGAGGATATTCAGCTAGTTTACCTCGAGAAACGCGCCTATACACACCTGCGCCACCTTCGGGTGTGATTGTCCCCAGCTTTACGCAAATCGGATGCTGAGTCGCATTGAAGTGAGCCAACGCATGACCGTTTCCGCCAGTACCACCATACTGCGAACGTCCACAGCTCAGTGCACCACAAGACAGGCAAAGCCACAAATTAGACGTCAGTTCGCAAGAAGCGCAGTGCGCAAGCCCTACGCCCTCGTTCAGAGTGGCACGCAACGCGTTCAGAGATCGATCACCCACCTTCGGCGGGAATGGACCCGCTCGCGAGTTGTTCGAGTAACAGCGTATGTTCGCATGCGAGGATTTCTTCTTCCCAAGCTTTCACCTCTGATTGACGGGCGGACGACAACGACTGCATGATCCAGTCCGTTAAACGCCTCGTCTGCAAAAAAAAAACACGCGTATGAACACCGAGGCCTAGGTAACAAGGAAGCGCGAAAATACGTACCGTGTCCTCGTCCGCCGTAATCTCCTTTCCATTCACCGCATCGCACTTCCAGCACCTGAGCGCCGTACGATGGTCGTACTTGTCTTCCTCGCGTTCTTGGACGATGGCGAGCTTGGTCATCTTGGCGGGAGGCTCGTCGTCTCCCTGATGGCAGTCAGCTCGTGTGCAAGCGTGTGAGAGGCGATACCCACACGACTGTTGGACTTTGGTTTTGGTTTCCGTTTGACGTTGAGGGTGAAGGCATGCCCCGATCGTGCGACATGGGTACGCGCGTGGTGGCGATCCTGACCCAGACACGCGCCGTTGAAGCAGACGAGACAGACATCGACGCCGTCGTCGCCGTCCTACCATGGCGCTCAGCACAGCGCCGCGATGGCGGGATCGTGCGTACCTGGTTGTCAAAGCATTGTGTACACTCTTCGCGATGAACTGATTGGCTAAGTTTGGGCTGCTGAAGCTTCGATAGGTCGAACTGGTGAGGACAGCTTGCCATCGTCGAGTTGGACAAGGAGAGACTCCTCCAACTGACTTGACTTATCAAGAGGGGGTAACTCACGTGATTATTCACGTGATCGTCGCTTCCAGGCGTGCCGCGTGTTCTACTACTGCTTGTACTAATCCTAGCTAACCCCTCTCTAGATAATCAGAGGACATCCATCTTGAAGAAGCGCTCGCGGGGGAGGAACGTTAAAACCGAACGCTTGTATGGAAAGTCGAAAAGCTGCAATAAATTGAGTCCCCCGCATCATCCCCGCAACCGTGTTGATGTCTCTCACCGTTTCGATATGCATCGTAGAGTCCAAAGATATCTGCACAATGGCTCCGTTTTCGGCTTTCGGTTCTCCAACAGCATGTTCTGTCCTCGGGTCCGCCAGAAAGATGTAGTGATGGATCGAGCGGAGCCAGGCTTGTGCTACCACAAACGCGTCAGGAACCTTTTTTCCAGAGGCAAGTCCGAGTCGCGACACCCACCTCTTTCCCAGCCTCTGAACCGCTCTTCTCCAACAAGTACATGTATGCCTCTATCCCACTCCTTTGCACCCCCCGGAACATAGGTTGCAACGTGGTTCTCCTGCGACGATATATGAACGCGAGCACCTCCACCAGAGAAGCGCCCCACCTTGATATAAACGATTTCCAAATATCCCATGAGCTCGCCATCCCAACTCATCATCATTGGTAGCACTCCAGGGTTGTTCAGAGCGCCGTGCACATATTTTCTGTGCTGTTCGACAGACCCGCGCTCGTTCCATCCACTGTTCACGCGGTCGTCGTTGTGCCATTTGTGGAACGCTTCCAGGTGAGGGGTGACTTGACCGTCTTCACCAACATCGAAGTAGGTAAATTCAAGCGTCTGCTCCACTTTTGGACAGTAGCGACGGTAGAGAACTTCCCCTGGCTCAGGCTTGGGTGGTCGCAGAGGATGTGCGGAGATAACGAGCGGAGTGCGAGTGAACGACTGAACCAATGGGAACGGAGAAGCGGCATGTCGAGTCGAAGAAGACAAAGGGGGTAACCAACCGCGTGGATGGTACCCATGTATCCCGGCACCTTGCCAAAAAGCCGCTCTTGAGAGGAACAGATCATCCGCATCTGCCAGCTTGCTAAGCGCAGTCCTACCGAGCCCCGAATGGATAATGTACGCGCAAAGGTCTGCGCGATTATCAATTTCGGGAGAGAGCACGATTGGAATCGTTTCTCGTTCGTGGTGGCTAACAAAGAGGGCGTAGATGATTGCCCAGGTATCCTGTACCGTGATTTGGCGAGTACTCGGAGGGTAAATTTCTAGCACGGGGTAGCTGGGGACGTGTGTCGCGGTGTGCTCATGCGGTGTTCCAACGGCAGCCAAAAGCAAGGCTGCTGTGCGGTCCAGAGATTGATAGGTGCACACTGAGACATTTTCCACCAGAATCTCCGTCCTTGGAAGCTGTACGCCGGGAATAGACGGGATGTCCGGCTTCATGTTCACCTTGGTACGGTCAGGGAGGAGAAAGGCGTCGATGGTGTCGCGCGGGGTGTCGTGACTGTGAGTCGACAGCGCATTCTGCACGGCCTGCAAACGCTCTCTCGTGCGAGACATGATCATGGTCCTTGTTAAACCATCTAATCTGATAACATAGACCATCGCTTACCTCAGCACCACAGAAAATCCTCATCAGAGTCCAGCGACTCGAAAAGAAAAAAAAGACATCGTTCAGCTCGTCCAGCTCGTCGCCAACGTCGCCAACATGCCGCAAAACGGCCCAGTTCCAAATGGAGGCGCTGAGACACCCGTCGAGGTCTCCGCGCCGCCCATCGTCGGCATAAATTTCGGCAACTCGTATGCGTCCATCGCCGTATTCACAAAGGTCCGTCCCAACCCCTTTCCGTCGCTCGTGTCCCACAGTCGCCAACGCCTCTCGCGAGCTAGGAAGGTGTTGCGGAATGCATAGCCAACGAAGATGGTGAACGCCAGATCGCCTGTGCGCTGGCTTTCCACGGCGAAGAGATGGTACGCAAAAAAAAAAGACGCCTGATCTCACATCCGACTTGACGATCACGCACGATCACAGTACATCGGAAACCAAGCCAAGCAACAGCTCGTCAAAAACGCTCAAAACACGATCACAGGCTTCCGAAACCTCCTCGGAAAGAAGTACGTCTGTATCACACATCTTTGTTCTTGATGCAGAAGAAAACAAAACAAATCGACAGGTTTTCAGAGGTCCCTCAGGACAAGCTGTCCGTGTCCACCCCTGTCATCCAACATCCGTCCTTGCCTGATACACCCGCCTACAAAGTCAAAGTTCTCCAACCCGCCCCATCGCCCTTGCGTACCACCGCGACCAACACACCTGCAGCCTCGCACGTAGCCACCCCTCGTTCCGAGCCACTCGAAGTAGAGCGCATCCTGACCGTCTCCGAAGTGACCACCATCTTCCTCGGCTCCCTCCGTCAGTCTGCAGAAGACTTTCTCGGGAGAAAGGTCATCGGGACCGTCATCGGCATACCTGCCTGGTTTGACGACGCCCAGAGAGAAGCACTCTCCAAGGCTGCCGACGACGCAGGGATCCACGTCCTCCAACTGCTCGACGATGCCGGGGCAGTCGCTGTCTGCACGTCCGAGAGCGCAGACGGCATCCCCGACGATCGAACACAACTCATCGTCGATCTCGGCGCATCCACCCTCGAATTATCCCTTCTCTCCATCCGCGAGGGCCTCGCATACGCCCTGGCCACGCTCTCAGACCCTACCATCGGTGGAGACGAGATCGACTCAAAACTCATCCGATTCTTCGCCAAAGAATTCACCAAGAAAACGAAAACGCCACTGACTGTCGCGCCAGCGACCGATCCTCAAGATAAACGTGCAGAGGCGAAACTCCGCCTCGCGGTCGAACATACCAAGCGTACGTTGAGCGCGAGTCCGGGTGCTGCCACGTGCTCTGTCGAATCGCTCAAAGACGGCCTGGACTATACCGGATCCATCAATCGCCTCCGATTCGACATGGAAGTGCGGTCCATTTATGACAAGGTGTATGCCAAGATCAAGGAGTTGGCTGAGAGCGCGGAGATCGACCTCTACGACATCGATGAGATTGTGTATATCGGAGGGTCAGCCTCGCTTCCAGGCCTGGACGAAACCCTGTCCCAAGGGTTCACCGAGTCTGTTATCACGTCGTTCAAGGCGGGAACTGTCGTCGGTGGGGGCGTCGGTGACCCAACCACGATCCTCGCGCGGGGATGCGCCTTTCAAGCTCACTTACTCGTGTTGCTTGCCCAAGAGTCATCGGAAGAGCTGCTGGACACATTCAACAAGGAGAGCAAGGTGACCAGTGTTGCTGCCACCAGTCGGACGATCGGCCTGCTCGTGCCTCAACAGGACGCCGCAGGGTCATTAGGAGGTATCTGGATACCTCTCGTTCTTAAAGAGACACCTCTCCCTTGTCGTAGAACGTTGACGTTCGTGGTGGATGCCAGTGGGGCTGATACAAAAGCTGGTTTCGAGCTATGGGAAGTGAAGGAGGGCGTTAAGATAGACCACGTGAAGCCCCCCAAGTTCGAGGACGAGGAAGAGGAAGAAGAGGAGGAGGAACTCGAAGAAGTAAAAGAAAAGACGCTGACTAAGGAAGCTTACTTGGCTTCGTTGTCGCTGTCACCTCAGAACCCCATCAAGGGCAAAACGACAGTGCAGGTGCAGGCAATCGTGTCTGGCACCGGTGCTCTGGAAGTCAGTTTCCGAGAGGTCATAAAAGACGGCTTCGGGGAGGCAGTCACGGCAACTATTGCAGCGCCATGATGGTACGCCACATCGTCCGTTTGTCGTGCGCGTGTGATCATCGTTTCTCTTCAGTGATTGGCTATAGACGAACAACACTAGGGCTCATTCCCCGATATCCTCATTCCAGTCCTGCATTTGCGTAGAGTATTACGAACTGCATATTCCATGCAATAGAAACGTTGCTATTGGCTCACCTCTGGCTTCTCCTTGATGTACCGTCCCATGAGCTCTTTACATTCCGGATCATCCAAGACGATGACCTCGACGCCGTTTCTCCTTAGCAGCTCCTCGCCGCCCACCCAGCTCGCGTTCTCCCCAATCACGACGCGGGGTATCTTGTAGAGCAAGATGGCGCCGGTGCACATGATGCAGGGGCTGTCAGGATCAACGGAGCAAAGGTAAGACCACACGAAAAGCCTGAAACAACGACAATCGTTCCCTCCGCACCTCAAGGTCGTGTACTGTGTGACCCCACCCATCTCACAACGTCAGTCGTGCTGCGTCCAACCCCGAGTACGTGGAAAGGGGGGAGAGGGGAAGGATCCTACCATGGTCGAGTTCTTGTAGACGGCCGCCTTCTGCCGGCCCGCGTCTTCGAGGGCGGCGATCTCAGCGTGCAACGTCGGCGACGACTTTTGAATCCGCTGGTTGTGAGAGCACCCGAGGACGGCTGCGTTGGCTACTACGTCGCGTGAGGTGCCGTGATAAACGAGCGCAGCCCCGATAGGGATTCCGCCTTCTTGATAGCTCTTGCGTGCTTTAGCGAGTGCGGTCGCGAGTCCGAGGCTGTCGAGACCGTCTGTGGGGGGCATGTTGGGACGACTTGGACGATTCGGTAGATTGAACTTTGAGAGCGAACGAAAGTGCTCTTGTTCCTTATCCGCGGGCCGTTATCGGATTTCTCATGCGTGCTCTACCGGATGACCCCACAGTGTGACTGCGTCTACCAAGCGCGGAGGTGGGTCTCATCCCTCTCTCGTCGAAAGGGGTCGTATGTACTCAAGACTTTGGTCGTAAGGTATTCGCGGTGGCCTCGCACGACTCTGGAGATATTCGATAAGCAGGTTGGCAGCGAGTCATACAGCAGTTGCAAAGCAAGACAAGGAACGAGGATATAATAGAACTAGGCACCAAGTTGGCGGGCTCTCTCAGGCTGTCTATCTCATGGCTGAACAGTTACTATCCGACACCACCGCCACTCGTACTGATCCCTAACCATACAGGCAGGCACAGTTTCATAAACTCCATTAGATACCTGCTTACAGTACAATATGAGGGGAAAATGCACGGCAAAAGACCACCTAGTAGCTCACTGTTACAAACGTCCAATGTGATAACCCAAGTAACATATTATCGCTGCAGAAACGTCTACGTTTCAACTCAAGACCCAGAGATTCATAACTGAAAGTAGAAGCTCACACCGGGCCAATCCCTGAACGGATCCACGATCGTTGTGAATTGTGAATTCTCAGCGAGTTCTTTGTCTTCCTCGTGACTGAAAAGCAGCTCCTTGTACTTCAATGCTTGGTCGGCTTCAGGGAATCCTCTGTGCTTGCGTGGCGTGGATAGCCGGTCGTATTTGGAGTATACCACAAAGAGGAGCATGGACTCTTTGTTGATTTCGACCGGAACGCACGTCATGCTACGCCCATGAATTTTCTGATAACGTTCGATGATGTAGGCGAGCTTGTTGTCGTCATAGATATCCATGTCTGGCCAATGGCGAAGTGCCCAAACTTTGGCATCATCCCAGGGAATGGGGTATCCCCCGATGAGAAGTACCATTATTGGCTCTAGTATGTATGTTAGCCTGAAGACGCTGACATACTGCAGTAGAACTCACAAAGACAGAGTGCAGCAAAAGCCAGGACCGGTGCAGAAAGTGAAGCCGACGTTACGCCTTGTAATATAACATTCCCATTGCCAACATAGAGTCACGTGCTATAGATCACCTTCAGGGCGATTCAGAGTCGAAGACAGCAAGTTCTCTACTTTCATTGTCCTCTTTAATCGTTCCCATTGAACCGCCACACACACCGAACTTTTGTTCGTGTCCTTGTGACTGATGTGCCCTGACAGGCCTGATTGTTTGTCGGGATTTTTGACATATACAAGCAGTTCCGCCGCATGCACGTATGTCATGTTGCTGCGCTTTCCAGCACCGTGACCTATTGTTCTTTTGTTCACGTCAATTGATCAGAATCTCCGCTGATCCACTATTGCCTCGGAAGCTCGTCGTGTGCACATACCACGCGCTGACTCGGACACTGCTTCGCAGATGCATAATGTTTCTGGGGACCTATTTGCTTAGGTTACGAACGGTGGGTCCTGGGTATATATGATTTCTTTCTCCGACTCTGCCCTTAAATCCTGCCGCGAAATGGCTTGGGAGAGTCACTAAACAGCATCCTGGTCCCACTGGTGAGTTTCAAGTTCGTAATTCATCAGCTCGGTTCACATTTTCCTTACCTTGTAGTTCTTACCGTCAGCCTGTTTCATCATTATGCCAAATCAACCTCTTCCCTTTTCGCAGCCGGAAGAGTGGCTCACTCAACGGTTGGCGAATGTCGCTGAATTTGATCCTCATTTTGAAGCGTCGTGATACGGGCCCTACAATGCCTTGCTCTCGCACTATTTCCCATATCAACAGCGGTTTCTTATCAAGCCACAACCCAAAATCAGGGAGTCATATGCCGAGGATGGAGATTTTTCGTTCTCATCCATTCAAGCGGAGTCCTCCATGGTGGTGGATGAGCCCATCCCAATTGCACCCGATGTTTCTGTGACCTCTATGGGTGGCCTTGCAATGCGTGGTGGATCCACCTTTATCCCTGATTTCATTGTCGCAAAAGCCACTGAATTCGCTTCCCACGATAAGGCACTTCTGCTCGTTGAAATCAAATCTCGCGAGCCTGAAACAGAGTCAGCTTCAAGGACAAACGAGTATCAGATGGACCAATACATGGATGCCATTGCAGAGCAAATGCAGGAGGAGGACGCCGAGCTGGTTGGTCTGTTGATATGTGGCACGGACGTGAAGATCTCTAAGCCTGAAGGTCCTGGGTCTCGCATTCAGAATCATGAATCCTCGCATGACATTAATAGCACAACCATCAGGCAGCTGTTGCTGAATATTGCTGAGGATAACTGGGATTATTAAAGGGGTATCAGTTGAACTGCTTGTTGTAAATGTAACTGTCGCATACTTTAGATGGAATCGATCGGCCAGGAAAGGTGCTTCCGCGATCATGCCCTAAAGAACACTGTGGGAAGTAAGCGCACTGATGCTGAGCAGTGTCTGAGACACATGTACAGGTGGACATCAACATGGATTATGACCTTCAATGTCGGCGTGTCTACAGACCAGTACTGTTGGTGCGATGATCTCTTGGTTCTCACGGAGCAAGATATCAACATGGATTGTGACCTGGGTTTTGCCACCATCGAGATAACCAGAAACTCTCCCCTGGGCAAAAACTCGAATTCATGATTGCCAGTGCTTGGTCCTGTTGGAATACATTCCGCATTAGACCTGCCTTCAGCGCTCCCATGACAGGTGCAAGCACAGTACAGCGATGGGGTGAAAAAGAAAATCCACTGCCCTGAGCAAGGCTCGAACTTGCGACCTCAGGATTGCCCAGGGGTTGTGCCTGGTCATACAGACGTATGAGACCTGCGCTCTAGCCAACTGAGCCATCAGGGCTTTAAAGTGGAACCGATTACTGCTGGTCTGCGTTGAACTTATCGAATCAAGCTTGAAAATGCGTTCAGGGGCTACACTTTGTGGGTATCTTGAATCCTCCCCACCTGGGTTGCACTCCTAATTTGTCTGGACAAAAATTTGGGTTCCATAGGTATAGACCGGGGTCCTGTACCGTACCACTAGAATAACCACAACCCAATTTAAAGGATCGACTGCACCGAGAGTCAATATATAGTATCAGCTTGTGCTACAACCACAATAATTGAATCTATGTAGTCTATTTTCCCAAAGTAATCAGTAAGCAAGTCCCCGAGATCTAAAGCCAGCCTAAGGTATGTCGTCGATGAAGATGGAGTCTACGTCCTTCCAGGGTCCCTTGCTTCCCTCCTTCCACACTCTCTCCCGTTCCACCCAGTACTCAAGTGTATCACCCACACGGGAAGGCGTCCACACACGCTCCCCCGTATCGCCATCTGTCTCCGCAGTAAACCATCTTGGTCGATGGGGTGGCAGCCTGTCATCCTCCCTCGCGCGTCGCGTCATCCGTTGTTTCTCCTCTTGCTTCTGCTTCAGCTCATTTGCGCGTTCATACTTGCCCATCTCGAACGCGCGTTGGTCCGGCCGAAGGCGGCAGTCGGTAGGACACAGGAACCGTTTGAGCGTGTCCTCCGGACAGTCGTTGAGCGTGATTGCATACGGCGTGAGGTTGAAGGGCGCAGGTGGTTTTTCAGAGTTTCTCCACAGTAGGATATACTCTGCCATGTAATTCGGCGACGCAGGGCCGCCGACGGTTGCGTCGGGGTGCAGAAATCCACTGCCAGTACCGACAGCGCGACAGATGAGCTGACTGTTCCAACGACCAGCGATCTCATAAGTGATCTCGTCGTCCGAATTGCTAACGGATCCCGAAATCTCATATGCATCCTTGCCTCGCCACCCTCGGGGCTTAAATGTTAGGATACATCGATCTCCGGTACGATGATTCGTGACCTAGATCCAACTAAACTTAGTAATGCTCAGTATAGAACGAGATTGGGAACTGACAATCATGTCACCATAATGGTCAATGGTGGGAGACCCGAGGATGAAGCCGGAAACGTTCGTAGTGACTTTTTTCCACGAATAGTGCTCCACTACTTTTCCCTTGCCGCCAACGGTGGTCGCTTTGGGGTAACTCGGTGCCCATTCTTCAGGTAGCAGAAGTTCTGCGTGCGCAACGCCAGTGGGCCGGATCTCGAAGGACTTGCCCATGAACTTATTTTGAGCATCAACCTGCAGAGCGATTAGACCCGCTGTATCTGCCCAATGTCAGACGCGTACCTCGCCGAAATAATGCCACTTGGGAGATTCAGCCCAGCAAGCAGAAATGGGTGGGTGATGGCTGACTTGTTCGGACATATATCGGTATTCTTTGTCTAGTCTCACGTATTCAAACGTTTCATTCTTGAGGAAATGTGAGTGCATGTTCAGTGCAAAATTGAAATGTCTTGCTCACAAGCATGGGATTAAATGGCTTTGCTATACGTCCAATAGTTGATGAATAATTAGACATCGCAAAAGCGGCGACGAATGCTATACGTCGATGAGGGTCTTTCTCTTGCACAGCCACGTCAACTGCAGATGAACACATTAAGAGATCGGATCGACAGCCAGCAGCTTAGGAGACTCACGGCATTCGGAAAACTCCATGTCTTCAGCCTACAAATGGAGTGAGTTCACTGAAAGGGGTAAGGTTACGTCCACCTACCATTCGCTGCAGCATGCTCGTGGGTTCGTTGAAAAATACAGGGAAACTGATCCTCGTCAGGTCCTTCCCGATGCTGTGCTTCAAAACGGACCAAAGACTGGTAGATGGCCTATCATCTTTCCCGATGGGCAACTCGGTCCTTAGATGTTTGTATCCCAAGAAAGGCTCCAGGTTAATGGAAAGCGGCAACGAAGTTGCGGAGTGCGTGGGGCTGGTGAGAAGCTCGCTTACAACGAGGTTAGGAAGATTACCCGACTCGATAGCATCAAAAAATTCGTCTTCTTCATCCGTGTCGTGCACGTCCTCAATCTCATTCGCCGCAACGGGTGATGGCGGCCCTAATCGCGATATCCGGCGCTGGGTAGGAGTCAAAAGTACAGGAGACTGGGGGGCATCGGTGATAAGGACGGGGGTCAACGAAACGGGAGGCGTTTCCACCGCTGTGAAGTAGGTAGAGGCTTGAGCCGAAGCCACGGCGGATGACGTGCCGGTTAAAGAGAGGGGTCGCTGCCTTACTGTCGCAGACCCGGCGACTTGCATTCCCACATCGAAGAATCTGCTTCCGCGTTTGCGAGAGCGAGCTCGGAGCTCTCTCTCAAGCGCTTCGCCTTCACGAACGACCGTTTGCAAGCTTTCTTCCCATATTGTTTGCCGTTCGCGCTCTCGTTGGAGTTGTGACCTCCACCACTCTTCCCTCTCTTTTCCCATCTGGATGTACTCATTTATCATCGACTGGACCGTGCTGAAAGACTCCTTTAGAGCTTCTCGAAGTTCTTGTGTGCATAGTGGCGCGTCTGGTGGTATACGGGGTAATCCGGCAAGAAGCTGTGCAGTGAGGTCCATCTGTGCCGCAACCGAGTTCCCGTGCAAGTCGAATGTGCTGCCATGAGGAGGCTGACTCTGTGTTACTTCCGAGGCTGCCGAACTGTCGTGTCGATTTGCAACTTCTTCAACCTCTTCCTCATCAGGAGCTTGGAGGCTGTCCTTGGAGATGTCACTGACCATCGGCGCGTCCTCCTCCGCTGTGTCTATTAGAGATGCCTGCTCTCCCCGCAAACTATGTGTCCCGAGTTCTCTCATCGCAGATACCCCTGACTGAAAGCTAGTCCGAATCTTCGTTGGCCGCAAGGCACTCTTGTCACTCTCCGTGCTCCGCCTGCCGGCAAGGCTTTTATCCGCCTCGCGTCGGTACCACTCCATACTCTTGTTGATTGCTTGTGTCCACCGTGCAGCTTCAACGGGGTGGTTGGCCCGCATGTACCATTTCTGTACCCCTGTAGTATGACCACGCACTGGCGAGGAGCAAACCTCAAAGCGCGTTTTCTCGGAGCCCGTGCCGGTTCTAAGAATTGCCGTCTTCATCGAAATTGCACCTCTACTGGCAATCTCCTCGTCTTCCTGGTGTTTATAGTCTGCGGAAAACCACATCAGAGCTGTTCCATGGCGACAGTATGTTTACACGAACATGAAAGAACACCATCTTTGAGGACGAACCACCGAGTGTTGTACCCTCTGGCAACGTTTGTATATTTGTTTAGGTACCCTTTCAGAACAGGTGGCTCAGAGACCGGTATATCGATCAATGACTGATCATGATTCGCGACTGTGATTCTTCAGGGGAGACTTTGAGAAGATCGAGATAGAAACTTACATTGACGTAAGAATACCCTCACGCGATCGTCTTTGCCCAATCCGTCGTAGGCCATCTTTCCTCTCCGGTCTCGCACAAACACATCTGCTCCTGCACGCACAACAAGCTCGATTAACCGCAAGTCTTTCCGACGTGCTGCCTCATGTAAAAGTGAGGTCCCGGTCGTGTCGTCGAGATAGGAAAGATCAATTCCCTTCGCGCGCGGCGATTCTAACAGGGATACGAGGGGTTGGCTTGGCTGGGCCTTGAAAGGGGAGAGTGCATATGAGTGCAGCAATGATCTATATGATGCACTCAGGAATGATCGCGAATCTGGAGAAAATGAGGGATAAGACGAAGGACCAAGGACGAGCCAACCTACCCTGTAAGACTTGAATAGCTTCCTTCCCTTTTGCTACATCTTTGCATGTACGTCCCTGGCTATCGCGGAGGGTATCGTCTATCCCCGGCTGATCGAGAAGAAGAGACACAATTTCGGCACGCCCAAGCGACGCCGCGAGGTGGAGGGCAGTGGTACCGCTTCCTGGTGGGTGTATACCATTCGGTGAAATGGCTCTGTGTGACAAGAGGAGCTGTACGGTCTCCGCTGCAGACGGGTTCATCAGATTAAGTGACGCTTTTGAGCGACTGTAGAGCACACACCGGAAGCGCAGCGGATGGCAAGGTGCAAGGCTGCAGCACCTGTGTTTATGTCACCGTCGATCGAGTTCCGTCTCTCCTTGCCGATTTCCGCCAGGAAGGGATGAATAAAGGCGGGGTCGCCTAGAAGGCGTTGTGTCAGCGTCGCCAGGTGTTTGCGATGCCATGTGACCACATACCGCTTCTGAGAGCAGAGAGCAGCCTAACCTGCTGCAAAGGCTCCACTGGGCCTAAAATAACTCGGTGGTGAGCCACGAAAGTCGATCGGACCCGAAACATGTGAG
This sequence comes from Boletus sensibilis, assembly GCA_038092655.1. Lineage (NCBI taxonomy): Eukaryota > Fungi > Basidiomycota > Agaricomycetes > Boletales > Boletaceae > Boletus > Boletus sensibilis. The sequence continues at coordinate 15,839 of JBBPQU010000176.1, read as the reverse complement.
ATATACCTGACGCCCGAACACTGAGGACAGAAGGGTTGTCATGCGAAGACATCGCTACCAAACTAACCTTGTCGTTTCGGTAGCTGGTGTCTCGAAGGTTCTTCTGCTCGGTCGTGGCCGGACTCAGCGGACAAGTTTGAGGGTCCTCTGCAGGTCGCTGTTCTGTTCAACATGCAGCGCGTTGAGGAAGCCCACGTATCAATGCTAGCCACGTGACTCCTTGCACCTAGAAACATTTGTTCGGAACAACACAAGTTGGGCAGTGACATGCATGACATGGCAGGTCGTCCTACTCTATTTGTCGAGTTCACGGCTGTTACAGAATTGTAATTGCAAGAATCAGTATAAGACTTATCTGTCCCAGGCGCTGATGGTTCGATTTGTTTTCAGAGCATCTCAGGCCTTCAAAGCTTCACGACCGTTCAGTGAATAAGGTTCGTGACCAAAGTTACCATATTCCCCTCGCGTTCTAAGTTCTTCACGTTCGGTATTAGCGCGAATCACACATAGCGCCACCAACTAGCGCCGCGCATGTAATTGGCACTTTGGCAGGTTCGCGCCGCCTCCCGGAAAATGCTGAAAAATGAACATCTTTTTCTCATGTCTTCACGTGGGACAAAGTGTTGAAGTGTCCTTATTATGCTCCCCGCCCAGTTTTGCGTCACGAGGGCTGATAACACTCGGTTATATAAAGAGATGGGCCCCAGTTCCGCCCACTTTGTTACTGACAGTGACACAACATGAACCAAGCGGACGACACCACAGAGAAGAAATCGACATTCAACATAGAGGTTGAATCTGCAGAAATCGGCGGCGGCACGCCTGCGTCTCTCGCCCCACTGAGCCGCAGGCTGAAGAATCGGCATGTGGCTATGATAAGGTATGTGGTGTAGTTTCTCGTCCATGCACGCATCAACGTCTCTAGCCTGGGTGGCGTTATTGGTACTGGATTGTTTCTTGGAACTGCCTCCGCCTTGATGAATGGCGGTCCCGTCGGGATGTTGCTAGGGTACATCTTTGTTGGATCAATATGCTACTCCGTCATGGTGAGCTGGTGCGAGGGCAGCCGCACAGGGGAGCTTAGTACATCTTGACAGATTACAGTTGGTGAAATGATTGCGTATCTCCCCGTGGCAGGTGGTCACATCAAGCTGGCCGAACGCTTCGTCGATCCCGCTTTCGCCTTTGCGCTGGGCTGGAATTTGTGGTATAACTGGACGGTATTGATTAGTTTTGTCAATACTGTTGATCGTGTTTTCATTGCCTAATGTATAGCTGACTTTACCCGGTATGTATTCACCCCATACAACATTCATTTGTTTTGATGACTCTTCAGCTGAATTGTCCGCCGCCGCAACTATTATTGACTTCTGGGACCAAAAGGTGAATAACGCCGTCTGGATCACGATGTGTCTGGTTGTCGTTGTGGGTATCAACATCTTTGGGGTTGGTGAGTGTCTCTGTGGGATGGAGATGCCTCTATTCTGAGGTCACCCAGGGGCATACGGAGAAGCAGAGTTCTGGTTTTGGTCAGTGCATCCAGTCCCTCACAAATTCTCTTCTAATTCTTCCCCTTAGTTCCATTAAAGTAATTACGATCACCGGGATGATCATCCTGGGCATTATCCTTGATCTGGGTGGAGGACCAAACCACGATCGTATCGGTTTTCGATACTGGAAGGATCCGGGACCTTTCGTCAACTTTGATGGTATACAAGGTGTGAAAGGGCATTTCCTTGGATGGTGTCGTGTCGTCACCCAGGCAGCATTCTCGTATGTTGGTGCGGAGGTAGTTGCCGTATGTCTCACCATTCCTTCCATGATCCATTTCTTATGGTGCTTGTAACGTGGATGATAGATGGCAGCGGCAGAAGCCAAGAATCCCCGTCGTAATGTCCCAAAAGCAGTCCGAAGGATATATTTCCGCCTTCTCGTATTCTATATCGGCGGTGTGCTCGTCATTGGACTACTCGTGCCGTCGAACAATCCTCTGCTCAACGTCAATTCCGGGAATGCGTCCGCAGCCCCATTCGTTATTGCTATTAATCAGGCTGGTATCAAAGGTCTCTCATCAGTGAGTTGCAACGTTTGATTTCCCTGTACATTTGGCTGGAAAGTTTATCAAGGTTGTCAATGCCGCTGTGTTGTCTTCAGCTTGGTCTGCCGCTTCCAGTGATCTTTACATCGCATCTCGAGGACTATGTATTTCGCCAACTATTATGTATTTCGCCATCATGCTGACCTCGATTTACTCAGACGGTCTTGCTGCTTCTCGTAGTGCTCCTAAGATCTTCTTGCGAACATCCCGGTCTGGGTTGCCTTATGTATCTGTGGCCTTTTGTGCCAGTTTTTCACTTTTGGCATACATGGCCGTAGGTAACAGCTCCGGCATGGTTTTCACTTGGTTCTCTAGCATGACTGCCACTTGCGGGCTGATCACGTGGTTCGGGATCGGTGTCACTTACCTCCGATTCTACAGTGGTTTGCGTGCGCAAAACTTTGATAGGAGGAAGCTCCCGTATACGTCGAGGTTTCAACCGTACGCAGCTTGGTGGGCCGTGTGCGCATCCGCTGTCACTATGTTTGTGCGTTTCCTCTACCCCGCTCTCTGACACGTATCATTCATCACTTCTGGTTCTTGTCACGTCACCAATTCGTCGCAACAGTTCAGTGCCTGGGAGGTTTTTCTGAGGGATGAATGGTCTACGGCAACCTTTGTGACCAATTACCTGCCTATCATGCTCTTTCCGGTCCTCTATGTATCTGCAAAAGTGATCACTAGAGTGCCTCTCGTCAGAACCAGCGAGATGGACTTTAAATCAGGCGTGTCCGAGATTGATGCCATTACGTCCGTCTTCCTTTTGCTTGAACAAGCTTTGTCCTTTTAACGAGGTTCTTAGACATGACGACCCGCCACCGAAGAATTGGATCGAGGCTGTATGGATGTGGTTGGCAAGTACAGCTTGACACTTTATCTGACCTGCCACTCAATCATTTGTAGATGTAAGGTTCTCCCGGAACCCCGCGCTACTTTTGTTCATAGCAAACTATACCTGGTACATGTTGTCATAGCTATGGTATGATGACTAGGAACACAAACAATCTGGGAATTGTCAACGAGTTCCCAGTCGCTGACCTCATCGGGACCACGTGTCCATGACAGGAGACATTTTTCCATTTGCTTTCGTGGGGCTTCGACTACACCTCTGAAATGTGCAAGGCAGTGATAGAACGGAGTCTCTGCCCTGCAGTCGAGGCTGCTTTTTATCGTGTGCTCGAGTCGACGTGGCTGCGGATTTCTACCAGCGACCACTGCTATCCGAGCAAGAGTCCACCGCAACCACTTCTGGAGGTTCCCAAAAGTTCCCATGAATCCTCATCATAACACAACGCGGTTAGCAAGGCTTAAACGTTGGACAAAACGGAATCCAGGCCGCTCTAGATTGCTCTAGAGCGGGTCTGGAGCGCTCTGGAGTACTCCAGATTCTGTCTTGTCCAACGTTTAGACCAATCTCAAACACTGGCTTGTGTAAGACATCGGCCGATATTGACGATGTCGTGATCCTGTCTGACGCCGGTACTTGAACCTGGACCTCCCGCCTCAGGTCTCAGGGCCTCCCTGATCCTCCTTATTTCATGATTCCCATCGGCGAGCTTATCTGGGTGTCTGTTCAACCACTCATCCGCTTGTACGTTCAACCGATCCACTACACTTTCTCGGCCCGGCTGATCACATTCTGTGAGACAGGCTTCTATGTGTTGCAGCCGGTTTCACCATCACCAAAGCGGGGCTTCTACCCGCTGTAGCAGCTCGCGGGGCCGGGCAAATGTTACTCGTAAGTTGCGCTACTCGAAAAGACTCATCGGCTGGAAGTGCTCAACGAGAAAGAATATCACTGTGCCGAGTCTCGTGTTCTCCAGGATTGTTCCGGCTTTCACTTCTTCCAACCTCGGTGCACTTGGTAAGACAGTATTTTTGTTTCCGAATCGTGGAGGTACCCACCGTAGTTCTCTCCAGGTCCTCTCATCTTCGTCGCACTGTTGTACGAAGCAATCGGCATCACGATATCGTGGATAGTCAAGCAAGTATTTTGGGTTCCACACCGTTTTCGATATGGAATCCTGGTGGCCGGTGGATGGGGCAATGTTGGGGACATTCGTGAGTCTAAACCTATCATCACACGTACATCCTTGCCAACGATACATCTCGATATCAACAGCAACGTCGGTCGTCATGAGCCTCACGGCTGCCGCTCCATTCAATGGTACATCGGATCAAAATTTGGCAGTTGCCTACATAGCCGTCTTCATGCTCATGTTCCTTGTACGTTTGCATCAAGTTTCCTCTTCTTCCACATAACGGACTAACATCCATAAGATCACACTCTTTCCACTGGGAGGTGCCAATTGGGTAGCAATGGACTTCCGGGGACCGGACGTTATCGACGAGGACGTACAGGAGCAGTTGAAATCCAAACATAAGTATCTTGGTGCAGCAATCGAGCGCGTTGTTATCTCATCAAAGGGGCTTTTTCATCCTCAAGCTGAAAACAGTAACTACGATGACGAGAAGGTTGTAGTTCCCACGCACCGACTGTCAGACCCGCCAATTCCGTCTGGTTTACACGATGATCCTATTTCGCCGGGCGTGACGATTGTCCAACACACTACCGAAGTATTAGAAACGAAAGGCGAACCTGGTATTCCTCGTCGTCGTCGTCTCGCTCGATTTGTACTCAGCTTCATTCAAACGCTCATCACGCCGTGTTCTTTTTCCATCATCCTGGCTTTTATCATATCGCTCGTTCCCGTTCTCAAAGCATTATTTGTCCCTGATGTTCCTGGGGTGGATATGCCACCTGCGCCGGACGGTCAACCCCCGCTTGCCATCATATTAAACACGACGACATTTATCGGGGATGCTTCAGTTCCATTGGGATTAATGACTCTTGGCTCGGCGCTAGCGCGATTGGAAGTTCCCGGTGGACGTCTTCGTTCCCTTCCACTCGGAGCTGTGGGCGCGCTGGCCATTGGGCGGATGGTCATCATGCCCGTTCTTGGCGTACTCATTACCCAAGGATTAACCCAAGTGGGGTTGTTAGATGCCAACGACAACGTTTTACGATTTGTATGCATGTACGTTATCTTCCTGCATTCTTCATTACACAAGCTCACATAAACGTCATCACGCAGCTTCTTGTCCTGTTTACCGACGGCAACGACTCAGGTAGGCGATTTCGTGAGTATGGTCCTTGTCAGGATGTCCAACACCTCTTGTTTTGCTAGGTTTTCTTGACACAAGTCTATTCTGGAACGGGCAACGCGCAACATCTCTCGGTGTTCCTTATTCCACAGTATATCCTCATGTTCATCACGATGACTGCATTGACGGCGTACACGTTACATCTACTCTTCGGTTAGAGTGGTCTTCCATTGTTCCGATCGTACCGAGAAATTTTACCGTATTGTTCTTTGGGAAGTGACGAAGTTTTTGTGGAATAGGGTCCCTTCCTTGATTGCATTGTATAATACGCAGAGCACATGTATGTAGATGCGACCACTTTATGCAGTCGTCAATTGACAAAATAGTATGTACCACAAATTTCTGGTGTTGTTTATTCCTAGCATTGAGATGAAAAGTGGGATTTGTCGATCCGCCAGATGGACTACTTGCCATGTACATTCATAGTCTATAAGAGCCCTGGATCCAATGTATTGCGAAGCATCGGGCTCGGACGGACTGAGACAATCCGCGCCGTGAACGGGAAAACCGGAAGGATCCTTGTCTTACGTGCCAGCGCTACCATCGTTCATGTTGCGGCGTAACAGGCAGAGATGGAATGTCATGTAGGGAGAAAAAAGTGGACAGCAACGCCTCACGCCTGATATCGACGAAAGGGAATAAGGCTGATCATAGTGCGAGGTCATCGATGGTGTAACCACGAAACCTTGAAAATAAGGGAGCAAAGCAGACTTGGTTGCCGCGAGATGTATACTGTAAACGGAATGCCCAAACGACAGGTGCAAAAACATGCTGTTTAAAACGAGAATTGCTGCAAGGTGAAACGGGATCAATTCGATATCAACGACGCTATCGTATCGATCGCATTTCACTGAGTCCCAGGACATCTGATCTGATCAACCTCGATTATCAGCAGATGATTTTCTGCACCCCAAAGATGTCAACTCGACTCAAATTTCTGGAGGATTGAAATATTGACACACCAATTCATCCAGTGGAAAACATGAGGCCATTCTGCTAGCGTGGGACCAGCGTTGTTTGGTTTCGCTTCGCCTCCATTTATGGCAATCTGACCATTGTTGCCCTAAAATTAATTGGGTAGCTGGCCCTTCTCGTCCCGGCGCCTCGCTCATGATCATGACTGAAAGCCATCAGTCAAATTAATTCGCGCTGCGCGCGAGAAGAAAAACTCGTTATTGAAACACCAGGTGTGCTAGTATTAAGTATTTATGAGTGAGAGTCTGCGAGGCTTTTAATAGCAATATGAACGTACACGTTCGCTCTGGTTCCTAGAGAGTCTATGATGTAAGGTTCAGGTAAGTAAGGTCTGTTTTTGTCGAGCATTGAGACTCACCGATGATGTTCCTGATGGAGTGGTACTTCTTCGCTGCCGATGGGCCTCCTTAAGCTTCTGGACTTCCTGTTGGGATCTTTCCAAGCATCGCTGCTAGGCTTTTATGCGGATCTAATCTGGAACGCGCAGTGCTCCTTGTTCCACAATATATTAGATCTCATGTTCATCATATGTGATGACTGCACTGACGGCACACGAGCCACACCTAAGTAAGTTACTCTGCTAGAGTGGTCTTCCATGTTACATACATCCATTCCCACACCGAGAATGTATCCGCATTTTTCCCCGGGGAGTCGAGGTTTTACTTATTGTGCACTGGAATAGCGATGGCTCCTTTGTTGAATGCATTGCATTGTAATACCCAAAGCACGGCCAGTAGGATTCTAGACGCAAATCCGGGCTGATCCCTTCAAGGCTCAAGCTAGTACAAACCTGGATAAACGTGAGATCTCTCGATCTACCATAAGTAGCAAATGTAACAGAAACGGAAACACTACCGAACCCCGCGTAAAATCAACCTGTGAAAGCAGCAACACAAAAAGCGGGAGAAAGGAGAATTCGCTGACGGAGGGAGAGTTTACAGCGGGCCAGCTCACTCGGTGCAGTGATGGTATAGGGACCTATCTGCATAGATAATGCCGTGGTGTAGGGTATAGGTGATATGGAGAAACTACTTATGTACTTACGCCTGAAACACTTCGATCCATTCCCGGTGAAACAGACGCCGTTTTCCTTAGTTTGACCTTTTAGTCGGTGCCAACCCGCCAGAGCGCCACAAGGTGCATCCGGCTGGTCGGGAATCGGAGCGACGACAGCGCCTACGCAAGGCGACATATGTCGCACATTACGGCGGGCGACCTGAGGTTAAAAATCGAATAAGTAGAGTTGGAGAAGGGTCAGTGTGCGATGATTCGGATTGATGGCCCTCCTTGAAGGCCACTGGCAGGCTGAGGGGACAGTCGATTCGTACCTGTAACCAGGCGGATTAGCGTAATGAAGCGCGATCTCCGCCTCGTCGCTTGTTGTACTGTAGTCGATGATCGTGATGCTCGTTCCCGAGTTGTCCACCCGACGTTCATGTGAACGGCATGGGACTCCTATCATTCGAACCTACGTCAGAGACCTGTGCGCAACTGACAGATCTTGACTAGCCCTAGTCTGTCCAGTGTGCTCGATCGGCCAACGGACTGCGGAAGTGCATGACGGCGTAGCGCACGCGACAACAACACTTGACATCGCCAAATCAATGCTGGCTGCCAATCGAATGAGAAATGACCGGCGGGGCCTTGATACGAGTTGAAACTTGAAACAGTACTGCCATGGTGACCTCAATGGCATAAAGACAACCCACGGAGAAAAACAAAATGGAAGTAGGGAATTGGACAACTGCTCAGGTAGGAAAGTCGTCGACGAAAGAAAGACAAGGCTGGATTGGGTGGGCACCGTCACAACGACGAGCACTTTTTCTTCGATGCACGGGTGAGCGTTGATATGTAAGTGGGCACATTCCAAGTGCAAGCGGGATCATGAGTCACGAAGATTGCCGACTCGGCTAACAGGACTCAGTACTCAGGTTGGAAGAAGTCGAAGATTTGCCAGAGAAGACTTCAAAGTTGAAACCGCTGAGACAGTGGAGCACATTACGGCCAGATCTTGGATTCAAAGTTCGTCCAACCGCCGCAAGACCCGCGTTGTCGGACAGATCGGTGCCACTGTCAGCGCCTAGGTTTGGTTCTGTTACCTAAAGCTGCTTTTAGGGCATTGACTCCATATTGGATTGTTGTGTCAGCATTCATTTGCCCGTCACTCTATTCGGCAGCATTTTGTCTGATGGCATAAAAGGTTCGACACGCCGTTTTGTTCCTTTCAACATACTTCTCCTTTCTTCCTCCAAGTACAAGTTTATCCCCCATTCCCCCCAACATCACCATGTCTGACGTCGAGAAAGCACGAACTTCTCAAAATTCCCAGACCCAGTTTGTCCAAAACTATGACAGACAAGCCAACTTTGCGCCACGGCCAACCAAGATCGCCAACCCCGGTGCTCTGTACGTCCCGCCCATCCTCACACGCCGTCCTGCGCTTACCCTACCTTAGTGGTCTGTTCTCGTTCGCATCAACCACATTCATTCTCTCTTTGTATAATGTAAATGCAAGGGATATCCACACCCCCAACGTCGTCGTCGGCATGGCTTGCTTCTCTGGCGGTCTTGCCCAATTCTTGGCGGGAATGTGGGAGTTCCCCCGCGGTAACATCTTTGGAGCAACAGGTGCGTTTCCGTTCACTGTTCCGGCGATTCTCCACCCATCATGCGGTCCTCCCTCGTGAGATTACTCCACCTTGTCGGTCATATGATTCGCATGCAATATGTTACGGGCCCTTGTTTTGTTATTTATCCGCTTTGGATATGCTATCAGTATTTCATGTTTGGCTAACGGTTATATAATGCAGCGTTCACTTCTTATGGAGCCTTCTGGATGTCATATGCAACCATCTTGATTCCCGGGAGCGGTGTGGTCTCCTCATATACCTCTACGGAAGAGTTTTCGCAGGCAATCGGCATATACCTGATTACATGGTTTGTCCTAACCTTCATGTTCCTGTGAGTCTTCTTTGCCGATTTGTCCGATAACGTGGTCCTGAAGTGTCTCCCCAGCCTCGGTGCCCTTCGTCGTAACCTTGCCTTTATCGCGCTGCTCTTTTTCCTCTGTATCACCTTCATTCTCCTTGCGATCGGTGCATGGACTGGAACGGCTTCGCTGAACCAGGCTGGTGGTGCATTTGGTATCCTGACGGCCTGGATCGCATACTACTGCGGTCTCAGCGACCTGCTTGTCAAGAACGAGAGCTGGTTCACCCTCCCCTTGGGTGTCATCAAGCAGGGGCGCGCGGATTAGATTTATCAGTCGCCGTGTGACGGGTCATTGTTTACGGTTTGATACTCAGTTGGATGGTGTTTCGGTCGGAGTCACCAGTCATCGATTCATCTACTATTCCCTGTCGTTTTACATATCAAATGGCTTGAATGTCGTTACCCCTTATTTCCATTCAAAACGCGTTACCAGTATCCATTCCGCAATACCCAACATCTCCATATTTTGTTCAGTTTCTTCGTAATGTCTCAACGGAGAAATTACAGTTGCTGTCCCTTTCTTAACATCTTGCGTTACTAAGAATGGATGTGTGTATTCCGATCAGAATGTTCTGTCGCGAAGACTATCTCATAAATATCATTTGATAGTGGTTTAGACGGAAATATGGATATGTTAGATTGCCACGCAATATCTGTGTAAGCCCACATGCTTCGAATTGAGGAAGATATCATTGGTGGCGGAGATGAAGTTCCTACCCTCATTGATTATCCCGATTGGTGTAGTGCGAGATAATATTGGCCATCCTCAAGTTCCATGTAAGTACCTTATCAGCAGAATTCTTTGGGGCCCCACAACTGAAACAAAAATAAAAATTATACTGGCCTGTAATAAATTTGATCGAGAAGAAGTACATGATTCTTTTATCCTGGTTTTCGTTCTGGTGCAGGAGAATAGAAGTGGACCTTGGACGAGCGATTTAAAAAAAAAACCTGTCTGTCAGCGTGGAGATGAGTACGGCAGGATCCAGAGGCCCGCAACGCACAGCCCACATATTCGGTCCTATCCAGGTGACCGGACTCGCGTTCTGGCAGGCGATCAGGCAGATGCTGGGAGAAAATGTGGGTGGCGCTGGCTAATCGTTACTTCGAACCGGGGCCATGGCCATGGGGCGAGGTCCATTTCAAAGTGGATGCATTCCTAAGCTGAGTGTGTTTGGATATATCCAGACGGAACGTCGCACCAGGAATCGCCAAGGATCACATCGATCACATGCACATGTGCCAAGGACTCGAGTTGAACAACATTTACTTTGATCTTCCACGCTGTCCGCGCCCGCGTGGACTATATGTAGCCACTGCGCGATAATTCGGCCAAGTGTGCTCCCCACCGCAGCGTTCATCGAGGGCATAGATTTTACTCACCTCCCACGCTCGATGAAATCACCCCCGTTGTCGACGGGTCATCTGTGGGGTGGAAAACGTACCACCGCTTATGTACCTGAGCAAGCGACGTGACTCGCCCACAAGAGTCCCCGACTCCCACGGTAGTGGGGAGGGTTCTTGTTGGCGGCAAACACAGGCACGAGCACTTCCACCCATGAGAGAATGTGTATGCAATAGGTATAAACTGTGAAGTTAAAGTTGGGGTTGGCCAGGTGGATCATTGAAAGGCACGAGCGTGCGTCTGACTTGCTGAACATGTATGTTGAAACTGATTTTCAAATTGATTTGAGTCTACCTTACAGGTTCATTAACATTCACAAGCAACCCGATCATGCTGCGCGTGTGTTCGACGAGGCGTTATGTCCACCTTTGGATGTAGATAAATTACCTCTTTACTATAATCCCATCTATTACGTGCAGTATGCGGGCTGCTGCTTTGACACCCCTCTAAACTTCTGTCACTGGTTGCGAGATGCCCTCCCATCACACTTCAAAGCTTCACCATTTGTGCACACTGCTCGGATTTCTCAAGACATTCTACAACGGAGTTGCTGTTTTATATTTGTGATCATACCAGCTTAGGGTTAGATACAACCCCTATTTGCGAGTCAAAAAGAGGAAAGCCTTGGTGCCGGTTGGGTAATCTCCCACCAAAAAGCTTGCTGTTGACCAGGGCGACGACGACATGGAGCTTACCAACGAAGTCTACTGATGTACTTCACTTCTTGGCCCGCAAGCTGTGTCATACATGTGTTCCGAAAATCTTTGTAAAGTGCAAAATGTAAAGACAATCTTATCATATGTATGAATAGAGTAAACTTGTGCTATTCAACTATGCACTTAGGCCAGAAACACCGGGGACCAGCGCGAGTGCCGCTACGATTGATGATATATGATATGCCATCTTCGCGCACAAAAGAGGCGCAACGCCGAACCCTCGTGCCAAAGGGTTTTTCTAGACACTACTAGCATCAAATTACTATGAAGATGAGCGACCAAGGCTTAAGGAGTGCTAGTAGATGTTTAGCCCTAACCAAAGTTAATGGGGTTGAGACCGGCACAGACCGAAACTCCGCTTGGTCTCCCTTTTGTGCGCGCTTGGCTGATTGTCCAGGCAGATCCGTTTGCGTGTATCATTTTTTTTGTCGCCATCATGTCTTCCAATCTACCCATCGCTCATGGCGATATAACCGCACCGACACCACAGAACACCCCCTTGAATCAAGCACCGATTGCACAGGGCTTGTCGCGTCCGACTGTCCCCGACATCTCTGAAGATAATGAGCAAGAAGAGGATGGCGAGGGTGCTCTCCCACACAGTGCCCAGTCCGCAATGCTCGGATTGGTTCAAAATCGTCTCTCTGATCTCGTCGGAAAGAGCTCTGGATATATCGAAAGTCTACCAGCCGAAGTCAAAAAGAGCATCGAGGCCTTGAAAGGAGTTCAGGTCAAGCAAAATGAACTACAAAATCTGTATAAACGCGAGTGCTTGGAGCTCGAGAAGAAAGTACGCGATCGATCCTTCTTTATCTCTCCTTGTACGCGCGATCAAATCGCTCATTTGCCTCGTCTTACCTCCTCAGTACCTCGAACTTCAAAAGCCTCTTTATGAGCGACGAAACGCAATCATCTCTGGCTCATCGGCCCCCACGGCGGAGGAGATCGATGCTGGTGTTCAGGCATCGCTCAAGGATGATCCGGACTACACGCCACTCGCCAAGGATGCTCCCAGTGGCCCTGCTGCAATCCCAGAGTTCTGGCTCACAGCCTTGCGTAACCACATTGGCATTTCAGACCTCATCACCGAACGCGACGCGGGTGCTCTCAAACACCTCATTGATATTCGTCTCTTTTACCTCTCCAATGACGAACCTAAGCCCGGTTTCAAGATCAGCTTCTATTTCAGTCCCAACGAGTACTTTGAGAATGAAGTCTTGGACAAGACGTATCTCTATCAGGAGGAAGTGGGATACGCTGGCGACTTCGTCTATGACCGTGCGATAGGTACCGAAATCAAGTGGAAGGAGGACAAAGACTTGACAAAGGAGTTCGAGATCAAAAAGCAGCGCAATAAAAGTCGGGTCTTTTCACCAGTCAACTCCGGCAGCATGCTGATAATCTAACCGATCAGACACTAACCGAACTCGCTTGGTGCGCAAAGCAAAACCGACTGACTCCTTCTTCAACTTCTTTTCTCCCCCCCCTCCTCCCTCGGACGACGAGGACATGGATGAGGAAGACCTTGAGGAACTGGAAGAAAAACTGGAGATGGATTACCAGATCGGTGAAGATCTGAAGGAGAAGGTGATGATACTTTGTTTGTCCGACCGCCCAGCAGAGCTCATACAACACAGGTAATCCCTCGTGCCATTGACTACTTCACCGGCAAAGCACTCGAGTATGATATGCTGGATGACGATGACGAATTCGACGAGCTCGACGAGGATGACGACGACCAATTCGATGACGATGTATGATTCTTTAGCCCCCGTGCGATGTTTGACCCGCAGACCTTAGCTCCGCATTCTTTCAGGACTCTGACTCCGACAACGAACCTCCTGCAAGAAGGCGTGGACCTCCCAAGGGTCGTGGAGGCTCCGGCGCAGGCACTGTGAACCCTGAAGAATGCAAAAACCAGTAGATGGTGGTTCGATCTGTTTTGGTAGCCACAATACCACTCTTACGACGCGTGCGTGTGTGTGTAATATTGATCTCTTTGTTCAAGTAAACTCCATCCTTGTACTGCCCCAAATTCCTCGCTTTTCTACACCTACTTGCAAGACGACAGGTCTCCATTTTTCTGCATTGTGTTGTCCTCTTTCATCATCGTCATCTTCCTTCCACTTGTGGATTTGTTACCGGGTTACCTATTGATCAATCTGCGTGCGTGTGCTCTATACTTTTAGCTTGATTTTGTCGAACTACTTAACTCGTTTTTAATGGGTTTCGATTGGTGGGGTGTGCTAATCCCAACCGTTGCCAGCACGTAGCATGTCTTGGAGTGACTGGTTGTATATGTACAGTACTCGTTCATCCTGTTCGCCATCAAAAGAAGATCACATGGAAGTCAAACTTTGGCTCTCGAAAGGAGTGACTGTCGCGAACGCGTTTTAATTTAGCGCTCCGATTTCTTTCCTGGTGTTGGTGGGTTCGTTGACCCAGACCTACTCGTCCGCGGAACAACTCAACCCCTTCAGACTATATGTCCCGGGTTGCCAGTGGGGCAGGGCCTAGGGAATCCAACAAACCATAAGGGCCAGGCCAGTTGACCAGTACCGGGTCGTCAGATCTCGGATATGCCAAGACAAGTCAACCGATGATCAAGAGGGATGTAATACAGCTCGCCTCGGGCTATTTAACCTTCACCTTGCTATGGATACCGTTTCACGTCTGACAGTCGAAGAGTCTAGCCTCGTAACCAGACCACGACATGAGGCGAGCCATCGATAGAGGCCTGGACTCGTTTCAGAGGGCACGATCAGCGCTCGGGGCTCAAGAACAATAAACCCGCGTTGACCAGACGGCATGATCCCGTTCGGCGTGCCCCTCGCTCGCTCGCGTGCATAGGGTTCAAAGGTACATGGCCTTTGCAGCGGCACACCGAGTTCGAACGAACCGTAGATCTGTACGATGCGTGACAACTCATACACGTTTACGACGACATGAATCCACGTCACGTCAGAGGGCAAACGAGCCGTTCTAAGTTGACATTGGGCGTATCGTTTCATGGAGGGGATGGAAACCTCAATAATAAATGCGTGCATCCCGTACTTCAAATGAACCAATAAACGGTGATGCGGTTTCCTCAAGCATACGATGAGTTGCCCATGGTGGATGGAAAACATTCTTCCTCTACATCCTTTCGGACCTCGATGCAGGCGTCTGACGGAGGAGAAACCGGTTCCGTCAACGTTGGGAAGTGCGACGGGAAATGATGTTTACCATTCATTAATCAAGTTTACCCCCAGCTTGATGGATAAGGGGGGAGGGCCATGTTGTTCGAAGTAGGGACAGTTTCTCGGGCACCTTGGAGTGTCCTCTTCCGTGCATTCAGCCTGAAAGGTGGATCAAGTTTTTACAGATTTCGAGCTGAGAATTGCGCGCACGATGTGAGAATGGATATTGCGTATACTGAGTGCTCGGTTCAGCAATCTGATACTAGCTCCTAAAGGAAAGCCAACTGACGTTTACTTTGTACCTGCACGAAGGCGGCAAAATCCATGCTTGGGAGCGCAAGGAACCGGTGCACGTTGAGATTACACGTGGGAGCAACCAGAAAGGAGGCCAACCGTGATAATGACAAGGATGGCAAAGAGTCTTTGACGATCCATTGGTGACGAGTTTACAAATGAGAATCTGCACTGGTACTTACGACGTCGACGCGCCGGTATTGATCGTGTACAGAAGTAAAGTGTTGATGATGTGATCCATCCTGACGAACACATGTAAACGCTGGTTTCAGTGGGCCCAGGCTTTGATGGAAGTCACATTTTCATCCCACTCCGTTGTTTATGGAGAGATAATAACACGGCGTTATCGCAATAAAACTGTCCGAGTCCGCAAAGGCGGCCAGAGCCGATCCTGCGACCAGGGTTCGCTGGATGATTGGGTCAACTTGAGTTGCACGAAGTTTGTGGCACAACCTACATAAACCCTGATAAGGAACTCATCGACTGCCGCATCCTTGAAACTATGGAGAGGGGGAAGTGATTACACCTGTACGGACTGCTCCAGAACGGCCTGGTCCCAGCATGTCACCTTAAATTTCCGACGGTGCAGTGAGTCAAGAGGGTGACATACGAGAAAGATGCATATCAAAGTTTGCTTGGTCACTTCACGATCCAGCCGGCCAGTGGAGCAAATAATACCCATGAATCTCGATGAACGTGGGTTTACATTGCCAGATACGCCATATGAAGAAGCTGTATGATATGACGTTAACAGTGTGCAAGCAATTGGTTACTGAGCTTACAGGTCAACTGCCCACGCGACGAGGAACTAAGATTGAATGTTAACTAGGTCTTGGAATAGCAGTTTTCTAGACTCACACCGCTGAGGAAGGCAACCTGAATCATAGACGACACGTAATCATCGAAGCCCGAGTCGAGCAGCCGGGTGACCTACCCCAATAGACCTAGGGCCTCACGGTGTTCGTAACGTGACGCAGAAGGCTGCAGAAGCACTTACCAAACAACGTAATTCAGTG
>JBBPQU010000175.1:0-32622 GCA_038092655.1 Boletus sensibilis | reverse complement strand
TCCCTTCTTGCTTGGTCTTCACTCCTGTTTCCAGACGGAGACTCGCGTCTACTTTGTGATGGAGTATGTTAGCGGAGGAGACCTTATGTTACACATTCAGCGCAAACAGTTCTCTCTCCGCCAAGCGAAATTCTATGCGTCCGAAGTCCTTCTGGCCTTGGAATATTTCCATGCCAATGGGATTATCTATCGGTTGGTTACCTCTGTTGCACGGTATTCAAACCGAGCTTAACTTCAACAGGGATCTGAAGCTGGATAACATTCTGCTGACGCTTGATGGTCACGTGAAGGTTGCAGATTATGGGCTTTGCAAGGAGGATATGTGGCATGGTTCGACCACAAGCACCTTCTGTGGCACTCCAGAATTCATGGCTCCCGAGGTTCGTCCATTAACAGTTTTTCAGGAGGCCACTAAGTTGACATTCTACTGGATCAGATTCTTCTTGAACAACGCTATGGGCGCGCCGTTGACTGGTGGGCCTTTGGCGTACTGACGTACGAAATGCTGCTTGGACAATCACCTTTCCGTGGTGATGACGAGGACGAAATATTCGATGCCATTTTAGAAGATGAGCCATTATACCCGATCACTATGCCGAGGGACGCCGTTTCGATCCTGCAAAAGGTAGCGTCCACGCGACTCTGATTGGTCCTCTTCGATGCTGAGGTGTCCACAGTTGCTGACAAGGGATCCTTCTCGTCGACTCGGTTCAAGTAAGGCAGACGCTGAGGAGATCAAGAGGCATCCTTTCTTCAAAGACGTGAACTTTGACGACGTGCTTAACAAGCGCATTCCTCCACCCTACTTCCCGACCATTGTAAGCTCTCACAAATTCTACAGATTTCAATGCTGAAGATTCCGCAGAATGGCAGTGCTGACACGAGTAACTTTGACGAAGAGTTCACTCGTGAACAACCGACCTTGACGCCAGTGCACGGTCAGTTGTCAGCCCGCGATCAGCAAGAGTTTGCCGGATTCTCTTGGGTAAGTTGCATAGTCGACGACACTACGGCGTATCTTATTGTTATCCATTCAGATCGCCACTTGGGCAGATGTATAATGGACTCTTTTTTTTTAAACGGCATTTTATCTTTTCTCTTGTTTTGCTGCAATTATACATACACACGCTCTGTTCTCTTCTACTGCCCTGTACTTGGATAGTCTTGCAAACGATGTCGTGAAAATGATGACAATGTAACTCACGCTTTGTCCTTATTGTAGTCATTGCGAAACGAGCTTATTGACGTCTTGAATTGGTGGAGACGACGTGGGCACCCGTTCCGGGCACCGTTCTGGGGTCGTCAAGCGGTTGATTTTGACCGCGCATCAATTCATGGAAGCTTTGCCAGAGGGAAGCGATCGTCTCGTATTCTCTCGTCATCCCAAGCACTTCTTCCAGTTTGCGATTCAGGACGTTACTCGAGGATAATAATTCCTCGAATCCCTGGACGATTGAAAATCATATCGTGATATGTCAGGGCGGGTTTTTTTTGCTCGATTGAATGAAAACTGCAATCTTACTGCGGTGATCTCTGCGGAGAGCCGATCGCGCTCTCGTTCGAAGAAAGAGGGTTCCTTCTGTGACATGAGCCAGGACTGTCGGGGATGTGGTCGAGGATGTCGATGATGGGCTTGGTGCCGAGGCCGAGGCTGAGCAGGTGAAACGTCCGACTGCCGACTATACTGTTATCCAGCCTCGACGGAGATGCTAGCTATCA
Organism: Boletus sensibilis; assembly: GCA_038092655.1. NCBI lineage: Eukaryota > Fungi > Basidiomycota > Agaricomycetes > Boletales > Boletaceae > Boletus > Boletus sensibilis. Next base: position 30,903 of record JBBPQU010000175.1, on the reverse strand, counting down.
AACGTACACACCAATGTTATTGAGAGCCTAGTACTACCTATCGCCGTCTAATGTAATTTGTTGACCTCGTAATTGACCAAACTCTGCCTGTGCAGTCATGGCGCTCGGACCATGAGGCTATAAGAATCCGAGTCAGATTTCCTTTCCACGTCCTCCTCTCGTTTTCCGCTCCTCGTGTTCACGTTCCCACCCCTTCCATCTTCGAGCGTAACGATGGCTCCCACACCCATCGAGGACATCGACTTTCCAGCCCTGGGCGACAAGATCCTCGAGTTTTTACTCGCGTTGTGGGCGTTCTTGTGCGATCTCTGCATCGTGCTCTGGTTCTACGTCTCCCAGGCATTCTGGGCTGTGTGGACGTATCCCCCCTTTGAAACGTTCCGCAACGAGTTTATTGCAGTCCTGATCGCCTTGAAGGATTACGGTCCGTATCGTTTCTTTTTCCGTCATTGCTCGAAAAAAAAGAGGTGTTTGTGCTGAGGCGTATACGAATCTGCCTTCCAACTTGCAGTGATCGCACATCCCCTCACTACCCTGGCGATATTCGTCCTCGCGCACATCATCCTCCCGGTGGTACTCGACATACTCGCAATATCCTTTTTGCACTGTTTGGGCTTTGAGAGGCGTGGTGTTCTGCGCGGTATGTGTCGCCGTTTTTGGTTGCCACCCCATCCGTGGATAAGTTTAGGCTTTGCTGACGATCGCGCCTACAATGTGCGGATGGATTTCTAGGTTCCTATGCCGCCAATTATCAATCGACGAGCTATGGTGGGAACGTGCCGAGGCGCTCGACGTTTTCACGGTTTCAATCACAGGGGGCGAGGAGATGAGGTGGATACCGCGCTATCGGCGGCATGGGGTCTCCGAGTTGGGACTAGTGGTTGATCTCGTTGGGGTATCCCGTGCTGTCTGGCACTCTTTCGCGGCGATGGTTGCACAGAAACTTGGCCATCGGGTATTGATGTCTAATTAATCACATGTATGGTACTGGTCTTGCAAGCGTATATACTGTATGTTAGAACTCATCACAGCAATCCAACAATCCTATGGTAGATTTGATTGATTTCGAAGCACTGACTAGGGTAAGTAAGCGATATATCCTCGGAAGCATAACCATACAACATAACAATGCAGATGACAATGGATACAAGCAAAATTGTCATCCCGCACATCACCCATCTACAAAAATCCACTTTCTTGCAGCAAACGCGCCATCTTTTCGTCTTCCCTTTCACGAGGTTCCCGCTCCAAACTAAGATTCCAGAACATATCGCCGACGTCGACCTGGTCATTGAACTTTCCAAGTGATTCTTCGATGTACATCTGAACCGCGGAAAGCGGATGGAAGTGATGGGGTAGAGTTTGCCAACGCTGGATATCTTGGATGACTTCGGAGGCCTTCTGGCGCTTCCGGAAATTTACCAAATTACCTGGCAGGGTATCCTTGGAGCCGTCTTGAATAAACGTTAGGGTGGTAAGGAGAACACCTGGGACGGTCAAGTTAGGATCCAACTGACGTATCCGTTCGACATGTCCTTACCAATGAAGGGCACGCATGGGGGTGTAACTTTTGCGAGCGTCGAACGATAGTTTGTGAAATTCTTTCCCGAATCAATCGTCATCTCGCATGTGTTCAGCTGCGTCATGTGTCGTGAATTGACTTGTTCCCAAGAACGCTTCAACCGGCGAATAGGAGGCGAGTTTAGCCCAGATACGATAGCAACCATGCTAGAATAATTATGCAAAAATCGACAACGCTATCGTAGGGATCAGCGGCAACCTCTTAATACCATATAAATTACTTACGTCAGCGATGAGGATAAAATGTTTGAGAACAGTTGCTCGTTTCCTGGAGTCATCATAAGCAAGGACTGCATCAGCAACCCAGTTGGCAATCTTGTGGGGCATTAGCTCGTGTGTTTATACGAAGGTGTGAACTTACCCTATTGCTGGTTTGAATAACCCGAGCGATATTATCATTGTAATCGGTCTTTTGTTCCCGCGATCTCGATAGACATTCCATGGGCCGGATTCTTTGGTACAATTGACTTTCCAAAATCGTCAACTGTCGCGCGAATTCCAGAGGGTCGACGTCAAGGAGCTTCACTCGCTTGCTTGCCTTGGGCAAAATGGATGTAGGAGGGGACACCAGATTCGGCGTGATCGTCTTTTTCAGTTCTCCGGCGCGCTGAGAACCTCATTAAAATCAGGGTATTCTGGTATCTCGCATTACTTACAGCACGATCGATTAAAATCACCAGTTGCTTAGATATTGCAATCTTGCTGACAGCATCTTGCTGCAGGAACTCCTTCATCCGGTCGAGCATGTACATGTCTTCCTTCTCGAGGAAATCGTCGTCGGCTACCATAGCTTTGAACGTATTGAGCACCCTACAAAAGACTTGTGAAGACCAGGCATGACGAAGACAATAAAAGCGAACCTCATTTGGATGATGTGTTGCTTGAGTTTTTTCCACTCCTCCAACTCAGTAGGAGTTAGGTTATTAGGTGGCTGGATGAGGAAGCGTCGGACGAGGAGATCGAAAAGCTCGTGTAGTGTTGTGAACGATTTGTACGTCATCAAGAATGTCTTGATGAAGGTCGGGTCTGATCAACAGGTCACTGGGAATGTCTGTCGGAGTGCCGCGAGGTACGTACCGCCGGTTTCATGTGACGTGAGGCGTTCTACCAGAGCAGGGACTGTCCCAGCGCGGACGCTACCATCTACATCGATGACCATGTCATTCTTGGTATAGCCCGGCCGCAGATACCACGGCTTTGTACTGAAGATATGCTCAGGAGCGTCGTCACCGAAAATCTTCTTTATCTTCTGCGCATTGGTAGTAGTCCGAGTTATAGTCGCTGTGATACATTGTCATCAAAGATGGGGACAGAGCGCTGAAGGGACCCACATTCATCGTCATTAAATGACATCCTATCGCTCATGGATGATCCTTCTGTATGCCGTTCAGATGGAACCAGAGTATGTACTGACAGAGTATAATCGCTCGATGCAGCGCTCCGCGTAGAATCGGGCCTGGAGAGATCCTCTAGAGTGATCGTGTTGTCAGACATTTGAGATTGGCTGCGGAACGATGGAACGCGGTCAGATTGGACTGTCCCCTTCTTGCTTCCTGGAACGCCAAATGCCACCTCAATATCGACGATGTCCTCACTCTCCGGGTCGGCGGGGTTGAGGACCGACATGGGCCGCACATCATAATGACTATCCATGATGCTCAACCGTGATACTCGCCAATCAATTGCGCCCTTGTAGTCTCCTTCGGCGATATCCGCTTGATCATGTCCCACGGATAGCAAAGCGTCCAGGGTCTGTAGAAGGAATTGGAGGTTCGACTTGATCGATGCAGCTATTGCATCCAAATATTCGTAAAGATCGTCCCTATCCTGGGAGGCCACCCTGCTTGAGGACCGACGGATGTGTTGGGTGGTCGAAAGCATGATTGACGCGTCGTCATAGAGGGCCTGCATGGCCGACTCCAAAGTACGACTCAACAGTCGTGCTTTGTCCACTGTTTGGGTGTACAATGGGCTCTTTTCCTCGGCAGCGGATTCCGAGTATAATCCATCGATATCAACATGGCGAGCTATATGAAGATTGGACACAAACAGCAGGAGCGTTAAGAGCCCTGTGAGAACGTCCTTGCTAGCCATCCATACACGTTGTTCTGTCAAAATGACTAAGTTCCGGGAATGACAATCATGCCAAACGGTACTTACGAGATTCATCAACCCGGTTTCTCAAAGCGGTGTGGAGGCTTCCAAACTTCGCTTGCACGGACACCATGTGTGTCTTAAATTCTGAAAATGCATCCGAACTGAGGACAGTCTGGGGAAACTCTTCGGTGTCATCCATAGGGACCCAGCCAAATCCCTTCCATGTTCCACCATAGCCAGCTCCAACCAGTCCAAGTCCAACGTGAATCACGGAGAAGCAACCTTGTACTCGTTTAGCCCCGACCGTTGCTTGTTGTTGCTCGCTGTGATATCTCTGGACTTCTACGAGAAAAGCCACGATAGCTCTATCGAGCTCCTCTGCGTCACTCTCGATGCGAGAAGCGGTTTCCTGCGCAGCGGGACCCGAATCATATTCCATAGCACGTGCTGAGAGGACCAGTTTGGATAATGTTGCCGTAACCTTGCGTTGGGCGGGTTTAAGGAGCGTTTGCGCAGCAGTGGTCTCACGTCGGTCCCGAGCATCCCGTGGGATGAGCTGACTTGGTATATGGCCAGATGGAGGTGCCGAGATATAAAGAAGGTTGCGAACAGCGACCACGACCGATCTGATCAGGTTGTCAAGGACTTGTGCATGTTCAGACCGACGAGAAACCCCATTAAGTGACTGGTTCTTCTGAACAACGGACGTAATAGCGTCCCGGGCAATATGCGATAAGTCAGAAACCAACTCCGGCGGAGGAGGTGCGAGAGATTGCTGCAACGACTGGGCGATTCTCTCGGCAGCAGTAAGCTCCAAGGTAGGATTTCTTTGGACTGCCGGAGCTAGTTCGTCCTGCTGACCATTCTGGGAACTTCTGCTAGTGGAAGGAGAGTTGTCGGGATCCGAGGAGTAGACTGCAGAGTCATCTGAATCGCTAATGGGTTCAGAGATGCTGTGATGCCGCTCCCGCACCCCGCAGTCCTGTCGTGCCGCAGAGTCCGACCGCGAACGAGTGATCTGATCTGATTCGTCATGGCTACCCAAGAATTCCGAGGAGGCGGTAGAGGAACCAGTGAGGGCGCGAGCGCGGCCCTTCTTGGCCGAAACTTCGGTCTCCGGAAGCGTCCAGCTCACCTGGCCGGTCAGCTTATTCAGGTAGAAGTACGACATGCCGTCATCGGCGAGTCGTCTAGTCCAAGGTTCCGGGGTGCCCGACCGTTTAGGCACACCAAAGCCAGCTAAGGTAGTCTCCGCTAGCGCACCAAAACCCAATCCGGCGCCAGTCCCGGCACGAGCGCTAGGCTGTGAAGCAGTCAAGCCAGCGAGATCGCCATCAGAAGTGTCATCGATGTCGAGAGGCAAGTCGCGAGAATGTTGACCTGTTTGCGTGTTGACGTAGTAGATCTATTGTAGCCATTAACCATCACTGTACGGGTTGAAACTAGGAATGGAGTAACTTGCCTGGCCGTCCTGCGTAACTTGTGGCATCCAAAAGTCATTTGACATCCCTTCTCCTTCAGAAATGGCATTCCCAAGTTCAAGAAAGCCATTAGAAGAGTCGGCGAGCTCGCCTGCGCCCCACTTGGTTTCCGAGGTATAGTGGTCCTGAACGATTTCTCTCTGAAGATGGCTACTCCTTTCCTGCGAGTCTTGCGAGGTCTCCCGTGCCTGTTGAAATTGGCGATGTTGTAACGCTTGCTGTTCATAGTGTGACAACGCGAGTTCCGCTTCCTCGTCGGAGATTGTGGTGACATAGTTTGACGGGAACCAACCCCGTTCGTCGCCGAGAAGTCCATCCCACCAGCCGGATTCCAGCTGGGTTAAGACCTCTATGATGTCGTTCTTGCGGAAGGACAGGGATGAGGCATCGTTTGTCTGATAATCATATAGGGCACGACAGAAGAACGTGGTGATATATTGCTCTTCGGGGACCTCCTCCGGATTAACACCATTCTGGTAAGTTGGCCCACCATAGGCGACACCAAATGTAGCCATGGATAGACTATGGAAGAACGACGGATATTTCCAAGATGAGGGTGGAACGTTGAGGACGACGAAGACGAGGGAAGATAACTTGGCAGAGTAACATGGATAAAGTCTTTGCGGTGCCTTCTCTCGCTCACTGGCATCTTACGTAATCACACCCAACGTCTGCCACGTCCACGACAGCCTATCACGAGTATTACTATTTCATAATCGTATCCAGCAGACGTGTTGGGAAGATATCTCAGTTGTGCAAGTATGAGACGTGAAAAAATACACCAGGGGTCATCACCGTTTCAGCGTCCTCTGCTTCTCCGCGAATTGCACAATTTTTCTGTCCACAAACATTCCCTTGCGCTCTCGCACGGCATCCATATATTCCTTGGCTAGGTTCGACCGATCTGCTTTCTCACCGAGATCTTCTAGTTCCTCCTCTGTCGTGGGGACCCAAAATGGGTCCTGATCGAGCATTTCATAACTATCCACTTGCATTCAGTACTGAGCTCCATGGATTACACCAATCATGACCTACCCACTAAAAATCAGTTGAGGGCTTGCTGCACCCGATGTTCGTTTTCTTATATCTTGGATCCCTGTCAAGTATCCATGTACCTTTTGTCGGAAACTCGCTCACCATCTGCAAAGCCGAAACTTTCCACCACAGGCAATAGCGCAGAGATGGTAAAATAGGATGTCCCCTCTTTCATCTCCTCGCCTACGATTCGGCCACGTCGTTTTGCCACCACGCCATACACTTTCCCAAGGACATCCGCTAAGCAAGAGTAAACGACGATGGATAAGTCAGCATAATCAAATGAGGTATTGATAACTTACTAGATGCCTGGATATCACACGAGTACATTGCCAACTTAAGCCTTGGCGACCAATCCAGCAGGGCATTCCTGCAGGCATCTCTCACGGCTGAGATCACTGATCCCGTCACTTGCGTTAATCTATTCTGGACTACTCCAAATTCCCATTAGCCACCAATTTCACCTCATCCGGGGTAAGAACTTACTTATTTCCTTTTCCAAACTTTCAGCGTCAACCTGAACGTCCTCGACGAAGTAAACAACTCCTTCAACAGGCTCCCCGCACAGCGGACCCTGAAACGTTGCAAGCTGAAATCCTCTCTCGATATGACCTGTGAAGTCAGAGTCTTTGTGTAACCCATTCTCCATACGGGAGGCATCGGGAGCTTGATCCCGCATCAAGCGCCGTTTCAGCCTGCGAGAACGGTTGCCATATCATGCCACGAGGTCAAGAAAGTAACGCACGATGTGGGAATAACGTCTTTTCGGGCATCGATAAGAAGACAGCCTCCAGCGCCCTGAGGACCAAATGCCCAAATCCTATCAACAATATCCACCCATTCGCCTCCTGCTTCAGTACACTTCTCCTTCAAGGCGACCCAAAATTGTTCCGGTTTGACACTTGGAACATGCACTAGGTTCCCCTGCACCTCAGGACGGTCCCCCTCGATGACGGCATGACTATTTCCATCAGATGTGCTCCTGTCGGTGGACTTGCGTTCTTGTAGCAGTACTCTAAGCGTTGCCAGATTTTGTTGAATAAAAAGGAGAATGCTGTCCGGCAAAGGTGCCGACCGCAGAGTGAAGGTAACGATATTTTGAGAACTTCCTACCCTCATGGTCCCGCGGGCGGCACCGGGTGTCTTGGGAGGTGCCATATCTGGAAGAGTTTGGCAACAGATATGAATGTGAGGACGTCGGGGAATTACCTGGGGCCTTGACGGCAGTCTCACGGAAGGGGACAATGGGTTTAGAAGCTTGAATCTCCACTCGCGCAAAACGTTCTCGCAAGTCCTTGAGACATCTCTGCGGGAATTATTGCGTGTGCGAAAGCAGGAGGTGAATGCAAGGCACACCTCTAAGTGCAATTCCCCGGCTGTAAGAATGACGTGCTCGCCGGTTTGTTGCTGGAAGGTCTCTACACATGGATCTGCCTGTGCCAGTAGGGAAAGCCCAGTAACCAGCTTCGGCATGTCAGCAGGATTCTTGGGTTCCAGGGCGACGCGTACAATAGGGGGTGTCTAGAGCACGAATTTAGTGTGTAGGTGGGCGAAGACAGCACGCCCAGGACAATACCATTCGATTGGCACCCCCGAGATTGATGAGACACTCCTGATCCTGTTGAGGACTACTATCTTGAAGAATTCCAGCTTCTCCCGGGGAACAGAGAGTCCCGTTTCTCCAGACTTTGCCCTCCAACCCTCTAATCGCGAAGGTGTTTCCTGCTCCGACGCTAGCGACTGGCTGTAACTCACGTCCCATCATCACGTACAGACCCTCTACTTCCGCGACCACAATGTTGTTAACATTCGCAGGGTGATCAGGCGATAAGGTAACGCCGTATTTGGGTAAGACGCAATAAAATTTCGTTCCAACTTTGATGGTCCCGGAGTACAGGCGAGCAAAGCCAAGGAGGATCTCGTCATTGGCAAGGGGGAGTATTTCCGGGGCGTTAGTGGTATCCTCAGACGTCTCGGGGATCGCTATACTCCCCAAATCATTTGACGCTGCCTCCTTGCGCGCCTCTCTAGCCGCTCTTCCTCGCATGCGTAGTTCCTCTGCCGTAAGGGGTCTGACCTTGTTCTCAGGGAGTTCTTTCCTGGGAACGGAAAACATCTTGCTGACATACGCCGCGATATATGCGCCAGCCCCCGAGTTGGAAGAGTAGAGATCCCGCTCTAATTTATTCTTGGGTTGGATATCCTGATCGAAGACGTTCGGATACAGCATCCGAGGTAGGCGAACTGCTTGAGCAGCAGGAGGCGAAGGGACGATGTCGATAACACTCTGAATTACACATGTCGAAAGTGATAACCATTGATTGAAAATGAGGGAGAGCAGTTGTCGACTGTCTTTCGACCGGAGATCACGAGGTAAAAGCTTCAGATTCAGCGCCGACACGATTTTGGCCACTTTCTCAGCATTCCTACAACTATGTCAAACATTGCTGGTCTCAAAAAGTTAAATACTGACGGGTTCAAGACGACAGCATCATAGACGGCCCATAGGTTTTCTAACACAAAGTGCACGAAAAGAGGCTTCAAAGCGCGTCCTCGCAGATTCTTGTAGCTGATGACTCTTTTCGTCTTCGGATCCAAGTAAAAATCTCCCCACAAGACACGTCGCAGGTTGGCCTCCTTGAATCCGAGCTTGGCAGAGTACAGCTGGGCGAACTTCCCCACACGGAAGCCCCACCCATCTATCGCGGATGCAAAAACAACATTTCCACGTTCCGGTGCAAAATATATGTCTTCATCGTCTTTCTCTTTGAAGATGTCCTCCTCATTTGCTGTAGCCTCGCCCTCATCTGCGTACTGATCCTTCTTCGCAGCAACTCGGCGGTCCCGTTCTTCCCTCCAGCGTAGGTCATCCTCCATGCGTTCACCAGCAAAGAATTCGCCCATCACTACGTTGACCTGTTCGATAAGCCGAGTAAGATGGTGATATGCTTCGATCGGAGCAAGCTTCAGCTCAGTGATCAATCTATCAAGCTTGTTGATTACGAGGATCGGACGTAAACCGTCCTGCCACGCTTGTCTGAGCACAGCGATAGTCTGTAAGTGATTATTAGGTGAAGGGTTCTAGTCTGCAGACGCGGGAATTCACTTGAGTGCAAACTCCCTCGACCACATCAACTAGCACTAACGCTCCGTCACATAACCGGGATGCGGTAGACACTTCCGTAGAAAAATCTACATGCCCTGGGGTATCAATCATGTTGATGATATAAGTTTTTGGAGGGTTTCCTGTGGATGCCTGTCATGGTACTTTCCTTTCATCGGACTATATCCATACCGTCATCGCGTTCCTTGACTTGGAACTTGAGTGAAACAGCACTGCTTTCCATCGTGATGCCGCGCTCAATCTCATCTTCGCGACTATCCAGATACCGCAGCTTTCCAGTCATCTTGGGCGATATGATGTTGTTTGCTGCCAGGAGTGCGTCCATCAGTGTGGTCTTTCCATGGTCTACATGACCGAGCGTTGTGATGATCCTAACGTTAACCGGGTCGGGGGCTACGAGACTTGGCTGGCTGCTCGCCATCGGAGTATGGTCTAGTTCGATCCTTCTAACGATGCTTCCGTGCCCCGTGCAATCTACCGAGGTATCTTGGTCAAGTAAATGACTCGGGTTTCGGGCCAGCGCTGCCGATCGCACTGATACCCTGCAATTACATAATCCAAAAGGTGAGCGGTGCTAGTGAGAGGCCATCCCAACAGTAACCTAAGTACTACGCTTGGAGGTACTTTCTTGATGAGAGTGCACCAGAATCGCGGCATATCAAGTGCAGGTATTCAAAGACACGTATGTGCAAGGGCTCGTGGAATGAGTATCTAAAAAGTTGGTTACCAGGTTCGTACCAGCGTGTTATCGGGGTGTCATATTACTTACCGTATAGCCGTTCACGGTCTTAGCACCGCTTCTAAGCTCTCTCTCAGGGTATCATCCAACCCCTTTCCGATCAAGACCAGTTTTCCAGAGTCGGGAATTCCAACCACGTCCTGTGCTTCCACCGGCGTAATCTCGTACATGTTCTGTACTCCCTGAAGCATGAATTCTTCTCCGGTCTTCAGGACGAATAGTCCCTTGCAACGTAGTACCCTAGGGTTGAGGTTGTGGTCCTTGCGATCTCCCCCCGTCGGGTCGTCATGTCGCCAAAGTAGTCCTTGAATCCAATGTTCGAGTTCGGTGAGCTGATTAGGTGTCAGAGGAGGGATAAATAACTGAAGGCTAGATATTCCACGAAGTTCATAGTGCGTAGCGGTGCTCTGACAAGTATGGTCATGACAACCATCAAGAGCGTCACCACATTGGTGAGGCCGAAAGGTGGAGTTTTGTAGTTGTTTGGCTCCCGCGTAGGCATCGATGTTCATGATGTGGGCTAGATCGATATTTGCTTGGATTGTCCGGTGAATGGGTGATGATGGATTGACCTTGTGAATCATTCCTTCTGTCACAATTAGTTTGTCGTCCGAAACGAGGTCGACCTTGTTTAAGAGAATCACATCCGAGCATGCTATTTGTCTGTGCCATCGAAATATTAGCATAGGTATGGTTCCCGTGAAAACCTAACACACCTAAGGCTCTCGCCAATGCCATCAACCGAATGGTCTTCCTCCATTTGCTGAATGACTATTGGATCAGAGGTCAAGCTTCCCATGGATTCATGCTCGCGATTACCTGCTGGCCAAAAGCTGCGTCCACCACGCAGACCACACCATCGAGGGATATTTGCTTGCGGAGCCCCTCGGAATATTCTTCGTTTAGCCAAAACATAGACGCAATAGGACCTGTTTTTATCGAAGCTCGACTTGATTTGCAACGTGGATGATAGTAAAGATTCTCACCGGGGTCAGCAAGTCCGGTGGTCTCGAGTATGATGTGATCAAATGCACCCTTCCGACCCATCAGCTTCTCGATAGCCGCGATGCCTGCATCTTTGATACTGCAACATAGACACCCGTTTGCCAGTTCAAGAAATTCCTCTGAATTCTCTGCCATCGGGTCCTCGCTAGAGGTAACATTGATTGCCTTGGCTAATCAAGGAAGATGAATGTACGATAGGGACATGGTCACTCGTATAACCAACCTTCGATATTCTGCTTCTTGATGAGTGTTTAAGCTTGAAACGCAACCAAGGTACCTACAGCTGTGTCCCCAAACTCGTTCATGATTACTGCGATGCGATATCCATGTCGCTCTGTAAGTATGCGCCTGCACGTCGTCGGTGGTGCACCTGGAGTTACGAAACAGTAAACACACTTACCTCAACAGCGTCGACTTCCCGGCGCCGAGGAAGCCTGTGATTATAGTGCATGGGATCCGCCGTGGTTCCTGCGATACCGTCAATGATTCGGTGGGTAGTGCATCATGATCAATGAGCGTCCTGCGCTGTGTGGTTAAGTCGCCAATGCCACTGTGATCAAACCGAGCTCAAACGCACGGTATTTCATCGTCTTGTTCCATGTCGAAACCGCCTCCGAACTCCGAACAAATACATCCGAACGGTGGATTGTCCCCTCACTGACCACCGTTAAATCCGGTGGCGGTCGTTCATTGTCTTTCGTTTTTCCTTCCTTCCTTCCCATGGCTGCGCTCAATCTCAGTGACGAGGCCTTGAGGAATCTTGTGCAAGGTCCCGGTGATGTGGAATGGCGGCAAGTCTTCTTTTGCCAAGCCATCTCCAAGCGACGCGGCTTGGTTGTTGCCACAGCTAACGATGGTCTAGGTACGAGATGAGACGGGAGTGTCAGGAAATACTACCTGGTCTTTTACTTGGTCCGTTCCAAGCTTCTAAATCACTCGAAACGTTAAAATCTCTGGGTGTCACTCATATGTAAGTCATGGATATTTGTCGGTGTCCAACTCCTAGCATCGCTTTTTGAAAGTTGGGCATCTGAACCTTCCACTTGCCACCGTGCACAGGGAGGTTAACAAAACGTTCAATGACGATTTTACAGTGTCTGCATAAGAGATCAGAAAGAAGCATTCTCTGTCAGGCCTCGCTTTCCTGATCACTTCACATACTTGGTATTGGACGTGGAGGACAACGAAGAACAAAATGTCATCAGACTATTCCCGGAGTAGGTTCCTTTAAGGTTCTTCGTGTCCGAGAGCTGAACCGGTCTCACGCAGAGCAGACCAGTTCATTCAACAGGCTCTGACTCAAGGTGGCAAAGTTCTTGTGCATTGCAACGGTGCGCCAATTCTGCCGCGAAGCCCTTTGTTCCCCATCCATTGTTATAATCATTATGTGTATTAGGTGGCATCTCATTATCCCCTGCGTTCGTGGTCATGTTCGTCATGCGGCATTGTCAGCTGTCCTGGGAAGATGCTCTCCATCTGGTACAGAATCGGAGGTACTGTATATCGCCAAACGGCGGTTTTTTGACGCAGATCAAAGTACTTAGCTTCCTAGCTGGCAAAAGAGTGTTGTCATCACTGATTCTTACCTCTTGCAATCACCTGTGTAGGAATACGAATCCATATACAAGGCCAAAGCCGCGGTTGCCAATTTTCCCGCAGCGCCGATGCAAAGAGTGGTGTCTCGTAGGAAGAGGGACGATGAAGAAGAAGATTCGAGGTTTATATTGCCCCGCTCTCAACCTTGTAAGCTCTAAAACAATTCTCACAGAATAGAAGACCGCAAGAGGGTGCTCGTCGATAGTGATGACGAAGATGGCGACGATAGGATGATGGCGACAGAACCCTGACATCGAAATATGACGACCTCTAGGCTCTCGCTGCATTGTTCGATCTGGAATAATTATACTGTATAAATGAGTCGGGTTGTCTATCTGTGCTGTGATTATACTTGGGTTGCTAAGGGAGTATGCGGTGTACCATGGAAACGGTGTGTTTGACTACAACGACTTGATCTTGGCCTTTTCCTTCTCCAGCACAACCTGCTTCGCATGCACATCTGTGGTGCCTGTAAGTGTTTGTCTATCAATAAACTGGCGAATACAATACCTTTGCGTTTTACAAAGGCCTCTACTGATATCCCTGCAAACACAATAGTTGCACCGAGCCACTGACCGATAGTCAGCTTATGGTTATACACCACTACTGATAAGATCATGGTGAACATTTTCCGGGTAAGAGTGATCGTCCTGCAAACGAGATGAGATACATCGGCTGGGAAGAACAAATGGGAGACTAATACTAACACTAAGGTCAACGATCCAAAGTGCTGGAGTGTCTCAAAAATAAACAGTTGGCCAAGCGCACCCGTAAGTGAAAACTGAACGAGTGGTACGACGACCGAAGGGTGTGACTTTATGAATTCCAACGCGCTGGAAAACTCGCTCTGTGTGCCAGATGAAGGGTGGAGGACAGGGATATAGGGTAACGGGAGCGTTCCAAGGACTGTAGTCAACACTGTACAGAATGCATTGATCCAGAACATCATTTGCTGGCCTGAAACTTTGTACCTCGAGAAAATCTCATCCTGTGTTGAGTTGACGGCGCCGTCGAGGATTAGGTTAACAAGAAGATAGGCGATGCCGATGAGCTGGAGGTATGGGGACTGCGTTCCGTCAGAGGTCTTGTTGGACGTTGCCTTGGAAGGTTTCTCGTTTCCAAAGAACATGAACACGCTGATACCAGTTGTAACCAACGCAACTACGAGATACTTGTGGGGGGCAAATTTGCGTCGGTAGAGAAGGAAGTTCATGAGCATGACGGGAACGAGCTTGCAGGACTTTCCGAGTACCATGGTAGGGTATGTGATATACGAGAGCGCAGCGAAGCCGAACGGAGCCGCGAGGGCAATGAAACTGGAACACTGGAGGTAATTGAGGAGGAGACGTTTACGATAAGACAGACCATCCATAGTAGATGAATGCCCTGGTCTAGATTCCCGAGATTTCCCATTGATGAATACATTCGTATTCCGGGCTCCGTTCGCTTTGGATGATCCGTTGGACTGCACGTGTGTGGGGACATCGAGGCCAAGAAGGGAAGATAGCGAAGACCCTGGCTTTCCGCGCATATAGATGTAGCAAATAGCTGATAAGGAACTGAGGAAGCTCTGGCATGTCCCGATAAATAATGCCGACTTGAACTTGTGGGTGGATTGCCCATCAATAGACTGGAATGGTACTGACACTACATGAGTGGAATCAGTTTTAGAGCTAGAGGCAATAGATTTAAAATCGTACGTCGCTCTTGCGCGATGGCCCAAAGCTGGTCGTGGGTTGGTTAGTTGGATTCCTCCAGAACATGACGGGACCACTCACAAGGAACATGGCGTACACGCCCGTTATACACAGACCGAGCCTATATGATTATGTCAAGGCAAGGATTACAATGGAAAGGTGATGAATACTGACCTTAGTAGGGGCATCGTAAGGCAACGACTCGAAGTGAGTTGGGGACTTCAGTAAAGCACAAAGTCATTTAAATTGAAGTCATTTACATAAACTGCCTACGTGTCAGTGTATCTGTAACCCTTGCCTGGGGTTAGGGTTTCAACCTCGTGATACCCCACGGTCCATCGCGAGACGTCTACGGTACTGTCGACCTTTTTCATCATGCGGCTGGCTCTGGACCCCAACTCCACGCCCAACTGATTGTCAAGCTTTGACCGGTATCACCCGTGATGGCAATATGACATCTTCCCCCACAATGACACCTTCAGGGTCAAAGCTCCACAGTAGATGGAACTGAAAGTTATGGCAGCAAGGAATTCAGGTAGAATTTTCTACCCGTAGGGCTTCAGTTCACCGCTTGGTTGTTCTTGAGTATGGTTTCTCTGAATCTATGGTGCACACGCACAAGCGAACCAGAACAAGCAATTCCCCTAAACCCACTCCGTGAAAACTTGATCATATCCTCCGTGGTGTGCCTACTATACAGTCAACAAGTACGGTAAATCATAAACAACACCAGTGCTGTCGCTGTGACGATTATCTCGCGACGCTACGCCCAAATAAGCAATGATTCCTGTTACCACCGCACTGTGAGCGCTTGAGCTCTAAGTTAGCGGGTGAAATCGGTGAGAGCGTTTGAAATATGATGATGGACCGCCACTGCCACATAGCCAAAACGAGTGTATTTCGTTATAAGAGCGGGAGTCGCAATGTTGGTTAGCGATGCGGGTCGCTCCAGGCGTGGCGTGTAGTTGTCGCCGATCGGCGTGCGATGAGTCCGACGGGCACTCTTTTCCCTATACTGAGTGGCTAGGTGTCAGCAGGGGATGGTAAGCCTGTGTTCGGATCACCGCTCGATCCGAAGTCCCCGGCGGTCTACACTTATAAATTGCGGTTTCACCACCAGGCAACGTGTCACCTCTCCTTCTGACCCTCTCCCGTCTATCCTCGCTTAAAGTTATTTTATCCTTACCCGGATCCGAATAATTTAGATCGAAAATAATTGCGTGGGAAAGTGCCACGTTTCATTCGAATACAACGCCCGCAGTCTCGCTCTGCTCTTGTCCTCTGCGTTCTTTTTAGAGTCTTCAAGGGGAAGGAATTGCTCTGTTGGCCCTCCGCACGGCCGGTGCTTTCTCATAGCTAGGCCTTCTGGTTATCCTTGTACCGCTCACAATGGCCATCACGTCCTCCTCGGATGTCGCAATCCTTACACTCGGGGTAGCCCTCGCTGGTGCTTATCTCTTTCGCGATCAAATATTCTCCTCCAAACAGAAGGTTGTCCCGGCTGCTCCAACGAAAACCTCCAATGGCCACAGCAACCCAAGGGACTTTGTCGCTAAAATGAAGGAGGGGGTAGGATTTGTTTTTTTCCTCCTTTATCTTGGCCCCTCAATTGACTCGTATTCTAGAAAAAGCGCATTGTTATCTTTTACGGCTCGCAAACTGGTACCGCTGAAGAATACGCCATTCGTCTGGCCAAGGAAGCAAAATCCAAGTTCGGTCTTTCGTCTTTGGTTTGCGACCCCGAGGAGTATGACTTCGAGAACGTCGACCAAATCCCAGAGGATTCTTGTGTCTTCTTTGTCATGGCTACCTACGGAGAGGGCGAGCCAACGGACAATGCGGTGCAACTCATGCAGAACTTGACAGACCAGTCCTTCGAGTTCACCAATGGCGAACACAAGCTAGAAGGTCTCAAGTTTGTCGTATTCGCTCTCGGTAACAAGACTTACGAGCATTATAATGCCATCGGTCGTAATGTCGACACCGAGTTAACGAAGATGGGCGCTATTCGAATCGGTGAACGTGGTGAGGGCGACGACGACAAGAGCATGGAGGAGGATTACCTTGCATGGAAGGATGGCATGTGGGAAGCATTTTCTGAGGCAATGGGTGTCGAGGAGGGTCAGGGTGGAGATTCCCCTGACTTTACAGTCACAGAACTCGATTCGCATCCCGCAGAAAAGGTTTACCTCGGTACGCTCTACACTTTTACTCGTATCCAGGATACTTAATTGTTCACTAGGTGAATATTCGGTTCGTGCTCTGACAAAGACCAAGGGCATTCATGATGCTAAGAACCCTTACGCATCCCCCGTTACGGTTTCTCGCGAGCTTTTCAAAGTTAGTTCGGGTCGGAATTGCGTACACATGGAATTCGGCATAGAAGGCTCCGGAATTACTTACCAACACGGCGATCATGTCGGCGTCTGGCCATCCAATCCTGACGTCGAGGTAGAGCGCTTGCTTTGTGTGCTCGGGCTCGGACACAAGAAAGATACCGTGATTAACATAGATTCCCTCGATCCAGCCCTGGCCAAAGTTCCTTTCCCTGTTCCTACCACTTACAGCGCGGTGCTTCGCAACTACATCGATATAAGCGCGGTTGCAGGTCGTCAAATGCTCGGAGTCTTCTCGAAGTTTGCACCATCTTCCGAGGCTGAGGCTTTTCTCAAAAAGTTGAGTAGTGACAAGGAAGAATACGCCGCAGTCGTCACGAACGGGTGCTTCAAGCTCGGAGAGGTGCTTCAGCTTGCCGCCGGAAACAACATTTCGGTTCCCCCCACTCCTGACAACACAACAGCATGGTCTATTCCCTTTGATATCATCGTTTCCTCCATCTCCCGCCTGCAGCCTCGCTACTACTCCATTTCTTCCAGCCCCAAGCTCCACGCTACCACGATTCATGTCACTGCTGTGGTACTCAGATATGACTCTGTCCTCAACTCTCTCTCTTCGGCCCGTTCTGTGTATGGTGTTGGTACGAATTTCTTGTTGAACGTCAAACACGCCGCAAATGGGGAGCCTATCACGTCCCTCCCTGCCTACGCTATCGAAGGACCCCGCGGAACTTACAAGGATAATATTATATACAAGGTCCCTATTCATGTGCGCCGTTCGACATTCCGTTTGCCCACCAACCCCAAAAGCCCTGTTATCATGGTTGGTCCTGGTACTGTGAGTATTGTGGATTGCATGATATTAGGATTGTTCTCTGATGAAATGACAGGGTGTTGCTCCATTCCGCGGTTTCGCGCAAGAACGTGTTGCTCTCGCTAGACGCACGATCGAGAAAAACGGACCGGATGCACTCAACGACTGGGGCACTATCTCACTCTTCTATGGCTGCCGCAAGTCCACCGAGGACTTCTTGTATGCCGAGGAATGGCCCAAGTATACAGACGACCTCAAGGGAAAGTTTAAGATCCAATGTGCTTTCTCCCGTGAGCCTCCCTACAAACCAGACGGGAGCAAGATATACGTGCAAGACCTTATCTGGGAAGACCGGAAGAACATCGCGGATGCAATCCTTGTTGGCAAGGGATACATTTACATTTGTGGTGACGCAAAGTCAATGAGCAAAGCTGTGGAGGAGGTACTCATGCGAATCCTTGGCGAGGCTAAAGGAGGGAGCGCGGAGGTGGAAGGTGCCGCAGAGATCAAGTTGCTCAAGGAGCGGTCGCGGATGTTGTTGGATGTTTGGAGCTAAAAGGCAAGAGGGATTTCGATCTTTGCTTACCTCGGATGTGCTGGGATTGTGACACTTTGAACGAACGACATGTATTCATGACGCTCCTGGATATGGATCTAATAAATAGACATGCACCGTACTTATCTATATTATCTCACTGAATGTTTCTACTCACGATGTTGACCAGTCCATTTCTCAAGCAAGGTGTAGCGAAAGGTTTCGCTGGCGTGTGGTGTACGGTGGTGGTTGACCGTGGTTCAATATGAGAATTTGAGAATCTTGCATGGGAGACACTACCCTACTATTACTTAAAACCGGTCCGATTCGGGCTCTACAGTTGGCCTCCGACGTGTTCCACGGCTTCGGCTTGCAGTGTTCTAATACCCGCCATGTTGCGGACCAGGGGCACAGATATTAGGACTGCTGCATTTCGAGCTTTGTCTCGTTCAGGTCGCCGCTTGCAGGGTGCATATTCGACTCGCGGCGTCGGAGATGGCACCGGGACGAGTCCTCGCGAAAGCCACACACCTCCAACCTCGGAAAACATCACGACGGTCGAGCCGCATGCTACTGGTCCTGTTCCCGGACAGACCCAAGCCCACAGTTCTTTAAATTCACCACCTCCGATCGACGTCGAGGCCCTCCGGAGCCGTCTCAGGGATTGGAGTGTTCTCGCAAGCTCTTCCCTGCGACGACGTACGGACCAGTTCTCGAAGAAAGCCACGACCACTTTTTCACACCTTGGCCTGCATCTCAACCGAGTGACGGGATATGAAGAAATAGAGGCTCTGAAGAGACAGGTTGTCGAACAAGGTATAGTACTTCGACTCTCGGCTATTTCTGATGGAGACCAACGTATATCACGTCCAAGAGGCTCGAATCAAGGCCACACGACGAGCAGCCAGGGAAGCCAAGACAGCCCATGACGATGCAGTTCTCCAGCGTTCCATATCTCAGCGACAGGTGAACGACCTTCTCCAGCGCAAGTCTAGCTGGACCGACACCGACGTCAGCAATTTCACTTCGCTCGTTCGTTCAGATCACTCCTTTGAACAAGAGGAAGCTCGCACAAAAGCACGCGTAGCAGAGACGGAGGATGCGGTAGATCGAGAGTTTAGCGAGTTGATGAGGGTCATATTGGCGCGATACCACGAGGAACAGGTCTGGAGCGACAAGATTCGCAGCGCTTCGACTTATGGGTCTTTGGCGGTGCTTGGGATCAACCTGGTGGTGTTTATCATGGCGATTGTCGTCGTGGAGCCGTGGAAAAGGAAGAGGTTGGCACAGACGTTCGAGCAAAAGGTGGAGGGGATGGGTACCGAGACGAAGGCCTTAATGAATGCCGGTACAGCTCGACTAGAAGAGCGGTTGACAGGGCACGAGAAGCTGTTAACCGAGCTGATCACCCAGGTGTCTACAGAGGCTCGTCAAGGAATTTTCGCTACAGCAACAGCTCCCAAGGAGGTATCTCCAGAGGAGACACCTGTGGTTCTGCCCCCACCTCCATCATGGTGGTATCAGGCGTACTTCGCCTTCCCACATCTTGGCGCTATCCGGGGTCGCGAGCTTATGCTTGTTGCTGGAAGCGCTGCGGCTGGTGGAGTCATAACGCTTTTGACGCGTAGCTTATTTGGAAATTGATATAACAATACTAATGCTCTGGGCGATACATCTCTTCGTAGCCTCGCAGTTGTGCATCATTTCACCTCGCAATAACTATTCACCCCTTTCCGCAACCTCATGCCCTGGATCAAGTATATTTATGCTGTGATACACTCGACAGTGAACTCTGCAAAAGACATGTTCACCATGTGAGACTGAGACGTATCTCCTCAATAGACTGCGAACTCGCCTTTCAAGTATAAATTCTCTGCGATCGTGCATGCCACACTCGCTCCAACTTTCACTGTCCCACTTCACCCAACCCCACCCTTCTTTGATCTACGGTGAAAAGGCTGAATCCCGGCACAGACCGGGAGCGAAAGGGTACGTACCTCTGGTTTCTTGTGCGGCGCCAGCACCACAAGCCAAAGAGCCTTTGTGCTTAGCTCCCGGAGAAGATCAAACAGTTCGGACGAAGACTCGACGAGATGTAACGCGAAGGAGCAGACAACCATGTCGATCCTATCGATAGGCGAGTTCACATTGCTTGCGCTTCTGACCCCAATTGAGGTCGCATTTGATACCATGGGTGGAAGCAAGCCTTCTGAGATTTCTCGAAAAGTAAGCGGTGCGCAAGGTAATGTGGTACGATCTGTGTAAGCCGCCTGGGTGTACTGCAGTTTCGCGTGAGTAATTTCCGTCTCAGCTGGCGTACGGTGCTCACAGGATCTGCGGCTGTAATCATCAAGTCATCTGGTACCTGCCTTATGATAGGGATTGATGGCTCCCTTTCAAGCCCGTCGGTTTTGGACCAAAGATCACGCCTTTGAGGTGGTAGGTATGCGATTCCCTTTTTGCTTGGTTGCACTCCCGAGGCTCCGCGTTTCCACCATTCATAGGCTGCTACGGTGACTTCCCCACTTCATCAGTGATTAGATGTGCCTTGAGTGTCACTGATGGGGAATAGAAGAAACGCGTTACCTGCCTGGTTGAGGTGAAATCCCAGGTCTGAGTCCAACTATTTAAGAGGTATTATGGAGACGCACCGCAAGCCATATCAAAGATGAGGGGTGATCTGGACCCAACAGCGATTTTCTCGTGAGCCCACCACCTGAAGTCAAGGGCCGTTGTTCACATCTGCATAATATACCCTCCTCTTCACTGACCTCTCCAGCCAGGTAAACATGCATGCACGGACGCCGGGGAAGTGCGGATTACGATAGGACGCGCCAACCTTCAATGGTGTAAGATTCATCAGGGTTTGTTGGCGATATTTCCTCGTCGCAAGTCCGAACCTGCTTATAATACTTCACTCGATTACAGGGTAGTGAGAATGGATCAGTGACGCAAAGAGTCTTATTGCCGTACATTGTCCACGCCGTGTTCCCCATAGTTTGCTCGCATGGATTGCTGAAGGTTACCTGTAGTCCCTACGCGATGGGATCTACCACCACCCGTTCTTTGTAACATGATGATACTGTAGCTGATGATGTATGGAGACTGACTCTACTAAATCTTGATAAACCTCATTAAGGTTTTATTTATTTATTTACTAATAAACGTACCAAACGAATCATTGAATTTCATGGCGTGTCCCGACGCGTTTGTGGCGGTCATGCCCCCCTTGATCTCTTCGTTAGACAAGTCCAACTCCACAAGTAACTGCACTTCTCATGGCTACCGAACATACGGTATCACAAGAGGAAGTCGTTCAGGTAGAATCAACGGTACCGCGCGACGCCGACGTAGAAGCCACACCACAAGTAGGCAAAGAGGTTGAGCAAGCACGAGACAAACGAGAAGGAAGGAAGGAAGGAACTGCACTACGAGATCGCGAGCCAGGCAAATCAGTCTTGCCGTTCTCAAGAGTACAGAGGATCATCAAAGTGGACAAGGTCAGTCCAGTCGCCACGACACGTTCATCGCGACGGACAAGTGACTGCAAGACGCGAGCTGTAGGACCTTCCTATGGTTGCTAGGGACGCGACGTTTTTGATCTCGCTTGCGACGGAAGAGTTTATCAAGAAGCTTTCACAAGCATGTCAGAGACTTGCTGAAAGGGAGAAGAGAACGACTGTCCAACAAAGAGACGTTGGTAAAGTATCGATGTTTTGCGTGGTATGCTGCTCATCTCAACACCTCGTAGCTAATATTGTCCGTCGAGCGGATGAGTTTCTTTTTCTGGAGGGTAAGTTGATAGAATACTAAGGGACACACGTCGTTCAAGTGGACTCTTGCAGAAATAATTGGATCTCAGGAGTCGACGGGAAGACGAAAGCCCCAGAAAGCCAGAGTTGATGCTGGAGCACCTGGTGATCAAGATCAATTGCAGCTAACGCTCCGCAATTTTATGCAGAGGGACAACGAAAATGAAGACACCAGGGAGACTGACGACATTGTTATGAATAAAGATGGAGCTATGTATGTTGGATGATGGGCGGGGATGTGTGTAACAAGATGAGGTTCTGTTTATGATCATCCGAATACCTTGGCTCGGGAGCTGGCAAGCTCCAAGGGCTGTGGAGTTATTCAATGTATTGGCCAAGGGTAGTGTAAGTTGGCTGATGCTTATAAAATCCCTCGTAAGGGAGTGTACATCGGATCTCTTGACATCAGTGCACCCACATGCGCACTACTTCCGAAAAATCTGTTCACTGAATCAGTTCAAAGAGTATTATTTGCATCAATTCTTATTGTATGTGCATCATTAACTTATCTATTCACCCTAACATTAAATAAAACAAACATGCTTCATACTGTTGAAGCAACACAAGATATTATTGCTTCAGTTCTCAGAAAATGCAGATGCAAGGAACTCCTCAATCTCTTTCTTGTGCTGAGTCTTTAGAGACTGTTGGTAAGCGCATATGGGGGAGTAAACGCATTCCGTACCTTGCTACCCGTCGCGACAGAGCCAGTCGGCTGACGTCCCGCGTAGTTGGGATATTTTCCCCGATGGTATTGTGTCTCGTTGGCAGCGGTGAGAATACGAGGGCCGACATAAGTCCATGCTCCATTGTTGAGCGGCTCCTCCTAAAAATTCCACGTTATTACAACCCATAAAGATGAGCAGCAGAAAAAAGTTTACCTGACACCATAAAATGTCGGCATTCGGGTATTTGTCTAGGTGTGGTGTGATCTGAAAACCGTTAGTTGACGGGAGACCGCTAGAAAAGTGATCCTACGAGATCATAAGGGAAGGGTGACACTTGTTCTATACGACTTATGGCAACATCATTGAAGCCCTTCTCTTCACGTTCTTGCAAGAGAGTATGGTACACCTGGCCTAGAGGTCGAGTCAGTGGGTGGATCTTATGGAGCAGCGGAAAAATTACCTGTACAAAGGATGTGTCGACGAATCTGTTCAGCTGGTGCCAAGCTCTCTGGATGAGGCTCGGGCAGATATCGCTGGAACTGCGTGTCTCCAATCATCTCTGATAGCTCTGAGCGTGCCCCGGGGTGGCGCAACAAGGCTTTCGAGAAGAAAATAATCAACTGGTCGTAACATTGCGTTGTGAGCGTGGAGGAATTGAAAGAGGAGAAGAGCATACCGGTTTCCGGAAATCACGATGTATTTGCCGGCGAAGGACATGGAACTATTTTTCTGTTAGTATCACCATCATCCAACTCTGTGTATGTGACTCACGTAGTTGGCTGGCGTACTTGTGGACGTGTCAGCTACGGGAACTCAAGTACAACAAGTAAGACTCACGTGGGATACACGACCTGCATGTTGCAGTCTTGATGCTGCCTTTCTACCTTGTTAGGCGTGGGAAAAATGTGGGGATGGTCGTCGCAAAGTTGTAGGAAACGTTCAATCCTCCCACTCGAATGCTCCGGCCCCTGACCATCATAACCGTGAGGCAAACTCATGACCAGGCCACTTCGTTGTAACCATTTCCGTTCTCCAGCTGCAATGAACTGGTCGATGATACATTGCGCGTTGTTCGCAAAGTCACCAAACTGAGCCTCCCAGATGGTGAGGGAATCGGGAGAGACAAGTGAATAACCTAGCTCAAAACCAAGGGTGCCGTACTCGGAGAGAGATGAGTTACAAACGACGAACCGCGCCTGGTTCGAACCTAGATCGTTCAGCGGCACGTATTGCTGTTCGTTGGATTGATCGTGTAGAACAGCGTGGCGTTGCGAGAAGGTACCTCTCTCAACATCCTGACCCGATACACGAACATGTATTTTCTCGAGAGCAAGAGAACCAAATGCTAGAGCTTCGGCGGTTGACCAGTCGATATTGCGACCTTCTTCAACAGTCTTTCCTCGCTGGGTGAGAATTCGCGCAAGGTTGCGGTGTGGGGCAAAGGCGGGTGGCCACTGTGAGATAGCTTTACCGACCCGCTGGAGAATCTCCTCATCACAGCCGGTAGTACGGGTTGGAAGGGTCTTCTCTGCTAGCTCGCGGGGCGATGGGAAGCCCTGCCAAGATGCCGAGAGCCACTCCCTGGTTGTGGGAACGTAATCCTTGGCAGCTGCGGCAGCCTTTTCCAACATTCCCCATACCCACTTCTTGTGCTCTTCGATGTCCTTTTCCGTGAAGGTACCGCGTCCAACTAAGAACTTCGAATATTGAGTCAACGTAGTGGGCTGCTTCTCAATAGCCTTGTACATCCGAGGTTGTGTGAAACTAGGCTGGTCTGTTTCATTGTGGCCGTGACGCCGGTAGCAAACAATGTCGATCACGACGTCGCGCTTGTACTTGGCGCGATAGTCCGCAGCGAGCTGACAGACGAAGTTCACGGCCTCAACATTGTCACCGTTGACATGGAAGATTGGGGCGTCGATAGACTTGGCGATGTCAGATGGGTAGGGCGTTGAGCGAGCGAACCGCGGGTCGGTGGTGAAACCAATTTGATTGTTAACGATGAGGTGGATGGTGCCACCTGTTCCGTAGTTCGGCAGATTGTGGAAGCCCATGGTTTCGTAAACGATACCTTGTCCTGCGAATGCGGCATCTCCGTGGAGAAGGACGCCCATTGCGGTGTTATGGGTAGTCTGGTCACCCTCCAAATTCTGTATAGCATACGTTTTCCCGAGGACGACTGGATCTTCGGCTTCGAGGTGTGATGGGTTGGCAACCAACGAGAGTGAGACCTTCTTTCCAGATGGAGTAGGCCTGACATAATTGGCGCCCAAGTGATACTTGACGTCACCAGCTGGTGAATCATCAGCGTTCACGCCAGAGAACTCGTTCAGGATGGCCTCGATAGGCTTGCGGATAACGTTTGCCAACACGTTGAGACGCCCACGGTGTGGCATGCCAATTGTAACATGCTTCACACCATTGTCAACCGAGCGGTCAATGAGGGCCTTCATCCCAGGAATGAGTGCCTCGCAACCCTCTAATCCGAACCTCTTCTCGTTGGGGTATTTGCTGGCAATGAATTTTTCGAAGGACTCTGACCAGATGAGTCGGTCTAGAATCATACGCTTCTCTTCTAGTGTGTAGTTCCAGGGTTTTGGGATTTCGACTCTTTCTCTGATCCAGTCGCATTGTTCCTTGTCAGGAATGTGAACATATTGGATACCAACAGCACCGCCTGGACGAGATTTAGGAATCGCTCAACTGTATGGTTCAGAAACTTACAGTAAATGCGTTGCAAGGTCTTTATGATGTCACGAAGCGACATTGACTTCCTATCTTCCGTCGCAAAGTGGGGAAGAATACCAGGCCCCAGAGCAATTTGTTTGTCTAGGTCACGTTCCGTGAAACCGTAACGGCTGAGCTCGAGTTCCGGGGGTTGAACATCCGCGAGATCAGTATCGAGAATACCAAGGGGATCTAATTCGGCGACGTGATGTCCCCGGACTTGATACGCGCGCACTAACAGTTGGACCTAAACCGAATTAGAGAAGAAAATGACGCGAGGAGCGTGAGATTTACTTTTAGGTGATCGTCCAACTCTGCCCCTCCAACCGCGTGGAGGGCCGGGGCACCGTCTGCAGGTGGAGCAATCAAACCTGGAGGAGGTTGAAATGCCTTGACACTGGGCAGCCCTTGCTCCATGCCCGAGAAATAGGCGGCCCACGAGGCATGGACCGACTGGGGGTCCTGCCTCCAGTGTCTGTACATTTCCTCAGCATAGTAAGCGTTCGTTCCGTTCGCGAACAGGTCATTTGGTGAAGGTGGCGCCGCTGGAGTTGCCAACGTACGGTGGACCACCGTAGTAGACACACGCCCAGCGCTGGCCCGCAGAACGTACGGAAACCGCTTAATTGCTTGCCGCGAAAGCATTACAAGAAGGAGAGCAGCCAAACGAGGTGAGAAATTGTATGAGCGGCGAGACGGGCTTCGATTCAAACAGTGTAAGTAAGTAGCAGGTGTAGTATTATGTAATGGAACGCCGGAACAAGCCGTCCCCGTGTTTCTACCCTCTTGTTGAATGTTTTCGCAACACAAGGCCCCCGGGGCCGTGATTGTTGCCGGGACAACTCCCACTGCTGACAGAGGGCACCGAATATGAACGCTTCAATCCCTGTAGCACCCGCAGATAACAAGGCACATTCACATCCATACTACTTCGGACCAGTCGCTGCAGGAAACTGGCTCTGCTTCCGTTCTCGGTAGAACTGGCTGAGGTGCTTCATGGTTTGTCCAAAACCGTCACACACAGCAATGTCATCCCGAATCCACGCGGGCAACTTGTTCTGAATGCTTGCCGAACAGTATCGCCGATCCACGAGAATGAGAGACGCCCAGTCCATACGATGACGAATGGCTCGGCCTACGAACTTGTGAATATTATTAGCACGCGGAAAACGCCAAGTCGTCTCACCAATGCTCTGATTGACCGCACTCATGCACATGTTCTCATAGAGTTCCGAAGCAGCGTCTTTGGCCCCCGGATGCCTTTTATTGCCAAGTCTCTTTTCTACCTCATTTGCGTATCGCATCCGCTCTTGTAACTCCGGCGAATTTTTATTTGCAAAGGGGAGGCCGACGACGACGACGGCTCGGGCGAGCTCATCCGAAAAGTTCAGACCTTCTGAGAGCTTCCCGCCAACCACTGCGAACAGTATGGCACCTGTCCTTTTGTCGGACACATCTGTCGACTGACGGATGGTGAGGAAAGCTACTCGGAATGCGTTGTTTAAAACGAACCAATGTTTTTACCGCATCCGCATACTCTCGCAATGTCGACTCAACCTCACTACTGGCGTGCGGTTCCAAGAATACCTGCAGCACATTCAGTCGCGCTGTCTTCCATCGCGAAAGACTGGAGCTAACCGTCTTCTTCGCTCCAAACTTGTCCATATGTTGCGTCGTGTCCCAAGCTTTCTGGGCAAGGTTCAAAGACGCGTAGGATGGGAAGAATACTACCATCCCTCCAGGCACCACGCCGCAAAGGTTCAGGATAAGTTGTCCCAATTCACCGAGCAAGCGTTGGTCGGTCTGTTGGGCATATTTGAACTCCAGGAGGGAACCTATCGGACCCTTGGTAACACATAACGTCTGAACATGCGATCGCGGAACAATATGGCCACAGGAGAAGGTCGATAGCCGCTTGGAGGGCAACCAGGGGAATAGTTGCGCGATTACATCTGACATCTACCATTCCGTCAGCTCACAAGACACAGGCATCTGCGAATTACAATAACCGGAGACATAGTTCCGCCTGCCAATATGACCGACCGCGCGCTATCAACCACTTCGCGGAACGTCGTCGAAGGATTGAGAAGTTGATACTTTATGTTCAACTCTTCCGGATGCGTGCCGTCACCCACGAGGGAGAGGATGATGCGTCCATCTGGCGATTTGTTATGGGATGACTGCCTTCAGAATGACAGGAAACTTGTGATCACCTTCTCTGGCACCGACAAGCCCGACCATAAGTGCTTCAACTGCATGGAGTGGCGGAGTACCTCGGCTTGCGTGCTTCTTGGACACGGAGTCTGATGTAACGTTAGATGGAAACACAAATGAAAAAGCAGCGGTAGCCTACTTCGACTCTCTTGACTTGACACCACTTCAGCGTAGCCAGATATCTTTCTTGCAATCTGTATTGTCGTTGAGAAGATGCAGAGCCTAGAACAATGCAATTTACTTTACTCCTCTTCAAGTATGCCTCGATTTCAAGTAAATTGATTCCCACCGCCTTCCTGCCTAGCTTTTCCAAAAAGTTCGAAAGTGTGAAGACCTCGGTTCTCGCGTCAGTAGTTGGGCTAGCCTTTGACCTAGTCACTCTCCAGTCTTCCATGACTTTCTGAATCGCTTCCATGTAGTTGATGAGGCGCTTGAGGTGAAGACTGTGAAGTGAAGAAAGACGTGTTCGGAATTTCTCGTAATACGTCGTGACCTGGTTTAATGAGGTCGACAATATATAAGATGTTACACGGACACTCGATAATGAAAGCAAAGTAGGAATCAAGTCTAATAAGTGATTCCAGGAACCAACTCAAGAGTACTAGTGCTTACTATGAGCTTCATCGATTATGACGATCTGGTTCGAGAGGTCTATGCCTAGAGCCTCTCGTGCTGTCTTCTGTAATAAAAGATTGTATGGCAACGTCACGAGCTAGCATGCACGATCAATGGTGCTAGAAAAAAAAGGTAGCGAACATCGAACAACGAACCTCGGCTTGAGGAATTGCCCTACGAGAACCATAGTACGGGCATGTCTGAGTGTTCCTCCCAGCAATGGCAAGATCCTCAATATCTTTTGGAGATGCCTGCAGAACAACTGTGAATGCCGCTGAAAGCGTTGAGTGACAAATTGACCAGAATTTGGTCTCGGAGGTCAAGCAAGCGCGCTTGGTCCTCCGGGAGCGGAAGATGCGGACACCGTCTTTCCTTTTGCCCTACATTCATAATCAGATGAGTCACTTGACATCAAACAAATGCCTTGACCATCTTGTAATTCCCGGCATTTTTCATCCAGGTCCCCCGGCTTTGATCTGACATCCTCGTTAATGCAAAGCTGTTTACGTGACCCGAGAGACACAGTTCGCCACTGCCGTCGATCAGTCCCAGGGAAATCTTCTTCATCCAGCTCCACGCTCCGCTTCTTCCTTTGACCGGATGAAGATGGAATAGAGCAGGCCTCATTGCCACTACCAGGGGACGAATGTTGGGTGTATGAGATATGTTTGAACTTTAATTTTTGAAGTTCGGGAATAACTTGCGTCAGCTGGGAATGGGTACGGGACGCATAGTAGATTTTGGTACACGTTGGTTCCTCAGCGTCGACCCGTCCATGTTTTGGGATGGTGTTGTTAAGCCTATGTGTGAATTTAAGGAAGTACGCTCCATGATACAATTAAAAGCTACGTACTTTGCCATCAGTTCACGAACGGCGGGAGAAATATTGTCTTCTGTTTCATCCATTTCACGATCAGGAAGATACAGTTCTTCGTCCTGCTCGTCGGGTGCTTGTATGGTTCTCCCAGGAACTCGCTATCCTCCGATGTCAGATGTCATGAACTCGACTTTGAACTGCCATACTTGACGCTTTGTAACTCTTGCATTTGCCAACGCTCGCAAACGGGCCTCGGCCTTTCTCGCTTTTGCTAGCCTTTCTTCATATTCGCAGTCCTGTGCCTCCAGTTCTCTTTGTCTTATCTGCGCTGCTTGGGCGGAGACCCATGCCGGTCCTGCGAGCCACGTCGTCACGCGTGCAATAGATAAGGCACGGTCATCCAGCCTCGCAAGCATTGAATGAATCTTACCGGCACTTTGCATCGCCTGTTGGGAAATCTGTCCTTTGCGCGCACGTTCCCTTTCGTCGGTGAGCCAAGATAGGCTTGAGCAGAGGAGACTCAGAGTTTTTCCCTGTAGGAGAGTCAACGACTCGGAGTGAGACCATCTCACTCAGCGCGCACCGTGCCTGTCGGGCTCTCGACGATCGTGACGTGCCTTCGTTCGATGGAAGAATAAACATGTTTCATGAGGTCTGTCTGTATGGAATAAGGTGGATCATATGGAAAGGCAGAAAACTGCTCGGGCGTGGGCAGTATAAGATCGTCGTGGCTCATAGCAGACATGGACATGGCAGTGGGACGCGTCCGAGTCGCGTCGCATAACAATTGAGTCCCGTGATCTCTCGAACAGCGTTCTTCTCGGCGTACGTACAATAGTTACCAAGATCCAGGAACGATATCTCGAATCTGGGACAAGCAAAAGTGAATTGATATCTTCGATACGAAGAGGCGTCTGTGAATCAAAGTTTGAGCTTGAATGTAATTAAAAGTATACACAACGTCTCGGCAGGAACTAAGGCGGATGTAATGGAACAGCGTATGCGGAACAAGATAATGCGGACAACAACTTGAAAGAAGGGATGAAATGGTCAGAGTACAAAAATGATACAGCCTTCCTATGTCGCAGCAAGTACCAGACTGTGCTCCGACGCTGCGAACGTCTCCTGTGTATGGCTTGTGCAGCCTATACCGGGGCACACCGTCGCACAGCAACCATCGTCAGATCCTTGAAGCCCACTGGATTCCCCAACGATTCAAAGTTTGGATCACTCTATTAATTCCTTCAAACGTATGGCCGCTGCAGGATGCTCGTCTTTCAGCCGGGCCAGTAACGGCTTGATCCTCGCAATCGCATCTTCAGCCGATATCTTGACTTCTGACTCCTTGTCGGGATCAATCCGATTGCCAAGATGCTGGATCTTCTCGCAGATTTCCTGCACCTGGACGACTCCCAACGCGGCAGAGGAGCCTTTGAGAAAGTGACCGTGTTTGCCAAGCTGTGTCAGCTCATGCTTTGCGCTGAGAGCGAGTGAGACGTCAGTATTACTATGTAGTGACAGACCAGCGCACAAGCATTCGTCCATGAGCTTAATAGTTGACTGTGCTTGTTTGAGATACTCTCCGACCATATCCCGGGAAAACTCCTGGTCGTCACCCTCGTCCAACTCGAGTATCTGACCGAATACTTCCATATCAACGACGACCCGATTGCTTGACGACTTGGGGGGAACAAAGGGGGTGGTTAGCACTGCTTGCGGTGGGCACTTGATGGAGCAGGGGCAGGGGCCTACTAGCATGGTTTTGCGAGACGGGACGACATACCTTGTCCGTACATGACTCTGCTTGTGACTCTGATGACGGAGCGACGACAGCCTGCGGCGCCTTGGAAGAGAGACAAGGTTCTTCGGAGACAGCACGAGACTTGGCGTCAAACTTCTTGGATGGGGGGGCTTTGTTAGATGGGGAAGGAGGAGGTCGCTTGGGGTCATCATAGTAAATGGGAGACCGAGTCCGCATCGTTGATGGGTCTGCGAAACGGGAAGACATGG